>JALIZH010013077.1:0-52500 GCA_030522465.1 Rhipicephalus appendiculatus
CCTACAAGCAAGAAAACAACCATAATAGCAACGAATAAAACACACGCATTAAACAGAAGAGAATTTTCTATGCATTTTAGTAAAGCTGCAGTCTACAATTTTGAAGCTTTTAAGTAAATTTAATGTAATAGAGAACTAATCTACCACACACTTTCTTCAGATGCAAACGTACGACTGTGGGGGTAAATTTATCGGGATCGGCCCAGTCGAGCATTGGAGGCACTTGCCTCTATCAGGTGGTGCTCTCGTTGAAGGTGCCAAGGAAGCCGAGCCTTCGCTAAAAGAGCAGAAACAAACGCTCGGACACCCACCACCACGAAACGGGAACGTTTCGGAGGCCGTGCCCCGTCGGGGGAAGGCACCAGGAGTTGCCATTAGCGGCGCCTACCGTGAACCTCAAATAAGCTGTCGGCAGTGATTGACAGGGACAAACACAGCTTGCGGAGGCCCTAACAGCTCCTCGAAAAAAAAAAAAAAAAAAAAAAAAAAAAAAAAAAAAAAAAAAAAAAAAAAGGAGAGAAAGAAAAGGTGTGGTGAAGGAGATCGCGCATTCGCGGCTACATGCAGGACACGAAGAGTGTCTGGCTCGGAGGAAACAAGAATGCTGTATCTCGACGCCGCCCGTTGTATTAACGCACTCGCGTGCGGCGTTGAACGTCTTCGTCAGCCTCCATGCCCGAAACCGGGCGCGGTTCTGTCAGGTGATGTGGGGAAGCCGCAAACAACGCCGCCCTCGAGAGAACAGCGAGAGAGCCGCGCCGTGGAACGTACGGGATAAAGAATCAAGATGGCGAAGGTGGTGCCTCCTTGTTTACAGGGAACGGACAGCTCGCGCCTGCGGTGTGGCGTAGGAAATTCGCGCAGCGGGAGGGATTCGTGAAGAGAGGAGGAGTGAGGGTTAGCATCGCGGCGTGTATATGTACTTTTTAATGGAGACGCCACAAGTAGCGCTAGCGATCTATGTGCGACGAGTTTACATGGCCTTGTCCAAAGTTGACATTGCAAAGCTTCTACTGTTACGTGTGTTACGGCTATCTCTTTGTGATGCAATTCTTCCGGTGAAAGTTTCTGTCGTTACCTGAAAGAACTCTGACAATTATCTCTTGTTCGGTAATTAAATGTCAAAAGGCACACAAGATGAAAGGTACAGTTCCCTTAGTTCAATAAAAAATTTCGAGTAGTACAATGCCGTTCCAGTGAGCACGTATTAGGCTTGCATCTATTTACACTGCTGATATGTATGCATGGTTAGGAAAATCACTGCCACTTTTTCGAAGCTTCTGAGAATGTACTTCCGGAAAGGTGCACTGAGCGCCCGTCATATTTCAAATCTATTTGCATGAATTATTGCCGCTCGGCTGAAACTATGCAACTGCCACATATGCCTTGAAATAAATACTTAGATACCTCTTCAATTTAACCAGCACGATGGCAGTAAACTGATTGGGTTGGTTGAAAAAAGAAAATTGTCGACAGGGAGATAATGTTCTCTGTGCACAACGCACTTTACAAACTGGTAAACAGAGGTTTCTGTAGGTCAAAGTATGTACTAAATATGAATAAATGAAGCTTTCTTTTCAAATTCATTGCACTAATATTTTCGTTCACTGTAAACCTAGTCGTAGTGCTTAACGGAAGTTATTTACGATGATAAAACGGAGTCCTCCGCTATTCCCCTGGCGTTGACATCTATAGACAATTAAATGCTAACGTTTATGGAAGAAGACTATAATACTCGCGCAATCAAAACATTAGCCGGGCTACTTCGATATCGTGGTATCCCCTGGTAGTATTCTGACGGCAATACTGACCAGCTGAATGGTCTTGGCATGTTAGGATGCATCGTACATCACAGCAGCAATCACTTTCAATCGTAGGCACACACGAGCGTCAACGGAGATGAGCGATGCTCGAGGTGACGAGGCTACACATGCGACGAGGTTCCGTTAGTTTCAACAGTGGTCGAGGTGACGAGGCAACGCCGCGACTCGTCCGTCATAATTTCACAAGGCGTGACGTGTCCGGCACTCGCTCGCATTCTCCCTGCGCAGCCTACATGCATAAGGCTACGTTGTACTTATCCCGCGCAGAGGGGACCTTTCAATGGCCGTGGGAAATCTTTGATTCACGGCCTTTTTTATTTGCGAGCGTTGTTTGCTCTTCTCACAAATTGAGTCGGCAGAGGAATCAAAGCCGAGCAGCTGACGGAAGGACCTTCGACCCAGTCAATAACTCTCTGTTAGTGCTACGGCTTGAGATTACGTCGTGCTGGGCAATCAGTTCAGCAGCACAACAGATCAACAGATGACACACGAAGGAAGCCTGGGCTGAGAAACGACGTTTAGATTGGAGTGCTTGACTTCCCCTGACCGACAAGATCCCCTCGTCAAAACGTTTCCTTTGGACTGGGGCTGACCGTGTTCACGAAAAGTTGATAAATTCAAGTATGGCTTTTTTTATGATTATTTTTTATTACGTGGCCCCTTTGTCTAAGAAAAACGCTTTCTTGGAAGACTTGGTGAATAACCGCATGGGAAAAACGAGAAGTTCGGAAAAAACGAGAGCGAGATGCGTTCTGTGCACGCGTCAAAATGTGGCATATAACCCAATGGCTCAAAACAAAAAGCCACGTTGACAATCTGTTAACGCGTTTTGTAATCGTTATTCCTCGACGCTTCTGGTTTTTATTCGGTTCTTGTTTCCGTAATACAGTATAACATAGGCGTCTAGGCATGTCAATGTTCCCGACAATCCCGTCCGTAGCCAGGAATTTTTTTCGGGGGGGGGGGGGGGGGGGGTGGGGGGGGGGCACTTTTTGAGGGCTTTGAAAAACACCTATTTTCATTTATTTTCGCGGTAAAACACCCCCCCTCCAACCGAACATCATGGGGGGGGGGGGGGGGGCTCGGGTCCCCCCTGGCTACGGGCTTGGTTCCCAATAATGCTTACCAAATCAAGTTTCGTCTTTCTGAGGCTCTATTCAGGTAATGATAACGTTTTGTTACTCATGCGAAGAGGTTTATTGACAGTGTGCTTCTGTGGTGACACTGCGAATTCAACACAGCGAAAACAGACCGTAGCACCGGCTAGCAAGATGGTAACAACCAGAAGCGCGCGGTGAGCGAGCCGAGCGAGCCCAGCACCCGAGCGTTCGCGATGCTGCTGACCGGCGGCGCGTCTTCTTCTTCACAATTCGCCCCCGCCGAAGAAGAGCCATCCTGGCGACCTAAGAGTCTGGGAGAAGAGGGCTATGGTATGGTTTGAGACCGGACACGTGGACTAGGTCACGTCCACGCCGGCGCATGTCGTCAGATGGGGAAACTGGCTCAATGAGAAAATTGACTGGGGAGGTTTGCTCCAAAACACGGTAAGGGCCCTCGTACTTTGGGACGAGTTTTGAGGAAAGCCCAGAAGTTTGGTATGGGACAGCCAGCCATACCAGAGATCCCGGGGAATAGCTGGGACTTCGACGTGAGTCAGCGTTGTTGTCCTTTTGGCGCTGTTGCTCCTGTGACGTAAAGTTGCGCGCGAGTTGGCGGCACTCTTCCGCTTGGCGGGCAGTTTCGGAGACAGGTGGGCATTCGGAAGCGTCAGGACGGTATGGAAGTAGAGTGTCAATGGTGTGCGAAGGGTCGCGTCCATACAGGAGGAAGAACGGTGAGAATCCCGTGGTAGCTTGTGTCGCGGTGTTGTATGCGAACGTTATGAATGGAAGAACCCGGTCCCAGTTGTCATGATCAGATGTCACATACATCGCGAGCATATCGCCGAGTGTGCGGTTGAAGCGCTCTGTGAGTCCGTTAGTTTGCGGGTGGTATGCCGTGGTCCTACGATGAACAACGTGGCATTCGGAAAGGAGAGCTTCAACGACTTCCGAGAGAAAGGCTCGACCTCGGTCACTGAGGAGTTCTCGAGGCGCGCCATGTCGAAGGATGAAGTGACGGAGGACGAAAGACGCTACGTCCCGCGCTGTGCCACTTGGTAGGGCAGCAGTCTCGGCGTATCGTGTTAGGGGGTCCACCGCGACTATGATCCACCGATTGCCATCCGGTGTCATCGGTAGTGGGCCGTAGAGATCAATCCCCACGCGGTCGAAGGGTTTGGCAGGGCACGGAAGTGGTTGCAGGGCTCCAGACGAGCGTAAAGGCGGCGATTTGCGAATAGAACCGTCCTTTTTGCGAACTAGAACGACAGGAGATGCCCAAGGACTGTGGGATGGTTGAATAACGCCACGGCGCAGCATATCTTCGACCTGGTCGTTGATGACACGACGTTCTGCAGCAGAAACGCGGTACGGCCTTTGACGTAAAGGCTGGTGCGAACCGGTGTCAATGAAGTGGTGGACTTCCGACGTCCGACCCAAGTGCGGCTGAGAAACATCGAACGATTTCGTGAATTGTTGGAGAAGTCGAAGAAGCTCGGCGCGTTCTTTAGCAGTCAGGGTATCGGCGATAGAACTCGCGAATATGTCACTCGACGAGCCGTCTAGCGTGCAAAGGTCATCGAGTTCAGTCGAGTCAGTGTGGCACGATTCATCTGACACGTTCAGAAAGAACGAAGAGTCAAGGTGTTCCACGTGACCGCGACATTCGCCGACAAGCAACGTAACCGGTGCTGAAAGGGTATTGTGGACAAAAATATTGCTGCAGCCGGCAGTGATGTCAAGCGTCGCAAAAGGCAGTGGTACGGCTTTGCGGCTCATGAAGATGTCGGAAGGTGTGAAGAAGACGGTAGCGTCCTTGAGGCCGCCGCAGAAGACAGGGACAACAGCAACAGAGGCAGGCGGAATGTCGATGTCCTCGCGCACGACGAGTTTAGGCGGCCGATCATGAGCTTCGTGCAATGGTTCTTCACACAGTGACGAAAATTCAACTTCAGCGCGTGCGCAGTCAATGACGGCGTTATGAAGTGATAAAAAGTCCCACCCGAGGATTATGTCATGCGAGCAGGCAGAAAGAACGATGAACTCCACGACGTACATAGTGCCTTGTATAAATACACGGGCAGTACATGCTGCGAGAGGTGTAACGTGCTGTGCGCTTGCCGTGCGAAGAAGCAGTCCAGAGAGCGGCGTGGTCACTTTGCGTAGGGAACGGCAGAGCTTGGCGGCTATAACAGAAACGGCTGCACCGGTGTCGACAAGGGCAAATGTTGAAACACCATCGACAGAAATGGCGACCACGTTAGCAGGAGATGTGCGAGGACTTGGGCAGTTCGAAGACGGCGCAGTTCTTGCCTCTTGAACTGCGGCGTTTAGTTTTCCTGATTTGAGGGTCCGGGTCGGCAACGCATTGGGGAAGGCGATCGCCGACGAGGAGATGAGGAGCGGGGCGACGGAATCTCAGGGAAGTCCGTGTAAGGATACCACGGCGAGGGACGAGGAGCATATTGGCGTATCGGCTGTCTGTCGTATTGTGACGGCCGTGTAGCGTCGCTGGATGTTTGAAAGCGACGGCGACAATAACGAGCAACGTGTCCTGGAGTACCGCAGGCGTAGCAAATGGGGCGATTGTCTGGAGTCCGCCAAAAGTTGCTCACTCTCGGCTCGGCCCAAGAAGTAAGAAGAGGGGCGGACTGGTGGGCATATGGCTGCACGGATGGGCAAGGCTGCTGGGGAGGCCTGCGAACCGCCTGGGCATACGTTAGCGGCGCGGCTACGGGCTGCATAGCCGGCGCATACGTAAGAGGCGCGGCCACAGGCTGCTGGTGGTGAGCGGCAGGAACAGCTTGGGCGACCTCTTTGGCAATAACAGTGCGGAGCGTTGGCGGCAGACGAGAGGAAGGCTCTTGTGTGAAGGGGACCATAGAAAGTTGACGAGCAACTTCTTCGCGCACGAAGTCCTTGATCTCCTGAAACGTCGGTGATTGCTCGGGAACGGTAGCGAGACTTGATAGCGAGTCGGCGCGCGATGAGAACGGCCGAGTCAGGGCGCGTTGCTTCTTAAGCTCGTCATAGCTTTGACATAATGTGACGACTTCCGCAACTGTGCCAGGATTCCTAGCCATGAGCATCTGAAACGCGCCATCATCAATCCCTTTGAGGATGTGCTGGATCTTTTCAGACTCGGGCATGGCGCCGTTGACACGGTTACAAAGAGCGACAATGTCTTCAATGTAACTCGTGAACGTTTCTGACGTTTGCTGTGCTCGAGTGCGCAAGCGCTGTTCGGCGCAGAATTTGCGGACAGCGGGTCGGCCAAACACTTCAGAGAAAGACGTCTTGAAGACTGACCATGTCGGAATGTTGCTTTTGTGGTTGTGATACCACACTTCAGCAACGTCCGTGAGGTAAAAGACGACATGGGTCAGCTTGTCGGCATCATCCCACTTGTTATTAGCGCTCACCAGTTCGTAGTGGGTAAACCAGTCTTCGACGTCCATTTCATTGGCACCGCTGAAGACCTTTGGGTCCCTGAGGCGAGGAACTCCGGTGCCGCTGCTGGACTGCGCGGAGGAGGCAGGTTGCGCTTCGTTGGTCGTCATGATGGGCGGGAGTGTTCTGTTCCGGAGCTCCAGGTTCAGTTGACAGGGGGATCTTCAGCACCCTCCACCAATTGCGAAGAGGTTTATTGACAGTGTGCTTCTGTGGTGACACTGCGAATTCAACACAGCGAAAACAGACCGTAGCACCGGCTAGCAAGATGGCAACAACCAGAAGCGCGCGGTGAGCGAGCCGAGCGAGCCCAGCACCCGAGCGTTCGCGATGCTGCTGACCGGCGGCGCTTCTACTTCTTCACACTCATATTAATGTTAAAACTACGCATAAGTAGGCCACAGGAAAATAAATGACCTGTGCGTCGAAGCAAATTCTCCGAGAGACAAGACCCTCTGCTCTATCTGTACGCCATCAAATACTCGGCTTTTCCCTAAGAGGCGATCTCTGCAGTCTAGTCAAACTGAATGACGGGCTTGATTCGCATCGGCTGATAGAAGGTGACAAGACACAAGAAGACACTGTGAGCGCGCGGTATTACTCAAGTGTACGTATATATACTTTCTGAATACGTCATTCGACATATGCCTTGACAAAAACATATTTTTTAGCACATCATCTGCTCACGAACCATGCCTTACTTATAAAAGAAATTTGCTTATTTCTTAAGTTTCGGCGTTTTAACCTACGAAATTCAAACTTTCGCTTATGCGCTCCATTATGCGGATTCAGCAATATATGCGGTTTTTGTTCAACTGTAGTCATGCCTCATTTTAAGCCGACGCGAAGGATATTTTTTCTTGTTTCTGTTTTTTTCTTATTTACTGTGTGAAACTACAGCAATTTATTCATTGAGTAATAATGTTAACATTTGAATTGAGAATTCTGTCTTACGTTCATAAATACAACTTTGATTGCTCAGTCTAGTAACTAAAAATGAATAGATCACTCTCCGCACGTCCTTCAGGGTTATCGTAAGCTAATACATATCAGTTTTTACGACCTAGTCAAGGGGCGACCTCTCTACTTTGCGACGCTTTCTAGATATTAGATTGCGACGTCGAGACATCTCGGCTGTAGTTGAGTGCGCCATTTACTTTCTTTTTGTCAACCCTAAAGTAAACAAAAGGTGGTTCTCCGCATCCACGCCCATCGCACAAAGTTCGAATTCCTTCTCATTCGCTGACCCTTCGTACATCAAAAGAAGAACCTCACTCCGTTCATATATCCACTCCCATCGCTCGATCTTCCACGCAGAAGCGTCCACTCAAGGATGCGAACTTCGCGCAACAAAACTTTTATCACCCTTTCTTAGAGCACCTACACTTCGTTTGATCGAAGTCTGGAGTTCTACAGCCTTTACCATAGCAGCGTGTGCACCACTCTTTCTTCGGCACGTCGCGTCCCACAGGCGTGCCACAAAGGCGTATTATCGGTCTTGCACGCTTTGATCGGCTCGCTCCGAAGGGTTCACGTTGCCCGTGCTTTAATCTATTGGCAGTTCGTTCCCGCTACTGGCCTCCGCCGCTGTTCGGCCGCATTACCGCGCTCTCGCCGGGGCCAGGGTCGTCGGTCAGGTGGACCCATTCATCACGAAACCCGGGGGCCATCCATCACGGGGCCCAGATCTGCGCCAATCTGGACGGCATATCCGGCCACGTCGCGCATCGCACGAGCAAAGCTGTGCTTCCCTGCACGACCACAGTGTCTCTCGCCATCGCAAGGCGCCTTCTCTCACTTCGACAACTTTAGACGATGCTGAGAGAAGGACTTCTTTTCGAACTGAACATCGTCAGTTTGTAGCAGGTAACCGAGCCGAGCCCGGCTATACCTGGCATATAAGATACAGCAGGATGTCAAGTGCAAAGATATTCAGGTGCTGTGTGCGCACCTTCGCTTGCGCCAAGATTGTGCATCATAAATAAAAGTAGTGAAGAAAATTATTCTGTATGAAATATGTCGCATACACGGTGAAACATCTGTGGTTGGACCTGTGCTTCCAATGTTATGGTTACCTTGCGTCAGGCCCGTAGCCAGAAATTTTTTCCGGGGGGGGGGGGGGGGGGGGCACCTGTTGAAAACCTTAAAAACCACCTACTTTCGTTATTTATTATCGGTAAAACACCCCCCCTCCATCAAAATTTCGGGGGGGGGGGGGGGGGAGGGGGCTGGGCCCCTAGCCCCCCCCCCCTCAGATTAGCCTCCCTTGCCCTCTTTCTTTGACTCTGCCTTCTACCCTCAAACCGGCGAACGCGCGAAACCATCGCTTCACCCTGTCGTCCGCCTAGTGTTGGTCTGTTGGCTGGACAATGAAACGCCGTGCGCGACGAACGCCGCGTGCGTCCCATTTCTAAGGAGCTTCGCGCATCGGTTGTATTCGTTCACGGAGCAACGGCTAGTTTTATTTTTAGGGGCGAAGCTCCTTAACGCGGCACCCGTTCGTCCCTCGTCGTAGTCGTAGTGCGTAACCAGTCTTACGCTTTGACCTCCAAGGTGGTGCCGGTGGGAGATTTCTCCTGTGCGTTGTTGAACAATAAAAAATTCGCAGCGTGCGCGTTAACTAAAAGCCGAATTCTTCTGTCTCTCACTCCCCATTAGCAGCCATTGGCATTTCTCCTGTGCGTGATTAAACAATAAAAATTTTGTTCAGAACGCCGTTGATTGATGAAATAAACCAACGAAAGACGCCAGATGTTTTCTAAAAGCAAAACCATAAGACGCCAGATGTTTCTAAAGCAAAACGAAAAGACGCCAGCTGCTTAACGAAAGACGCCAGGTGTTTTCTAAAGCAATGGTTTTATAATCAAAACCATATCGCGATACAGGTTTGTAGTTGACGATGCTCGTTGCCGTCGGTGTGTGCTCGTATGGATAAGGATGCCGCTGCAACCAGTGCAAGAACCACTTAGCTTACATTTCACCGACCACAAAGCGGTCATAATGAAAGGACAACGGAAACCAGCAATAAAAGTTTGATAAAACATTTAATCAATCGTTTCACGTCATTTTTATCGGGCGAATTAACGGAAGAAATTTCACGGTTTAACCGATGATTACTTCCAGGAGCTTCGCCCAATCTCATCATCATTCACCTCGTGGATCTGCCGTCAATTTTTTTACCACGAATCGCAGCGAGACGCGAGACACATCTGCCTCCATTCGCATGCGTTCGTATTTTCTCCCGCTTTGCGCATCGTACAAACACCATCCGCGTTCCAGCGCTTAAATTGACGGGCACTTTGTAAATTCCAAAGCGTGTTCCGCGAACGCGTGTCCATTGAGACGGGGTCGGTCAGAATGAAACGCGATGCGGGCGTCTCCCTCCTTGCATGATTGGAAAAGCTGGTCACAGCGACGCTACGCAAGCAAAGCGCGAGCGCTGTAGTGTCCGACGATACCGGCGTCCGTTTGCGCACCCGGCCCGGCGGCCACCTGGCACCGTGGCAGGGCTCGGACGGACGGGCGGACGGACGCACGGACGCGGACACGGACAGACACGGACGGACGGACGGATGGACACGGAACGGACACGGATGGACGGATTGACGGACGGTCGGACGGACGGACGGATGGACGGACGGACGGACGGACGTGAGCATGAAAGGCTTTCGCCTTTAAAAACTGTCATGACTTTGCGGTATACTCGACTTTTACGTGGAATGCCTTGGTTCAATTCTAGCTCGGACCTTGCAGCGTATTAAAAGTTTATTTAGCTTTTCTCTCACCGACAATGCTCCCGACGTAGGAGCCGCGCTATCTGTGACACGGGCTCATTAACGCTCTTCCGTTACAATTTCCAAAGTATGTTCTCTCTGTTGCTGACTCGATACTAACTGCGAATTACGTGTGACCCATACCCGTATTCGAAGGATCATCGTAAGCGGGTATGCGCAACAAGTAAACTAGAGAAAAAAACTCCCCATCTCCCGCTAAAGGGAACCATGTGTGGATGCGAAGCAGCGGGGAGATAACTAGCTTGAGCGGGAGGAACGTCGCCGCTCTCATTTCACGGCAGCCGTCCGGGTGCTCATCGCGGCATTGCACAGGAGAGAGAATGAGGCGCGCGCGCTCCGTCATTTTTATACCGACGTACACTGCGGCACCCCCAGCGGAGTATGCAGCTGTCACACCAGCTGTCGTGCGCGCCGCTCCGTAGAGGATTCCTAGAGGAGAGAGCGGGGGGACCGAAGGAGAGGAGACGTGCATGCACTGTGGGGGGTGTGGGACGCGGGAGCCGCTCCGTAAAGTAGAGGATTCCTGGAGGAGAGAGGGGGAGAGGAAGCGCATGCGCTGTGGGGATGTGGGACGCCGGAGCCGCTCCGTAGAGTAGAGGATACCTAGAGGAGAGAACGCGCATGCGCTGTGGGGATGTGGGACGCCGGAGCCGCTCCGTTGAGTGGATGATTCCTAGAGTAGGAAGGGGGGTGAGCGTAGCAGAGGATAGGGGGGAGGGGACGCGCATGCGCTGTGGGACGCGGGGGCCGCTCCGTAGAGTAGAGGATTCCTAGAGGAGAGAAAGGGGGTGAGCGTAGGAGAGAGGGGGGGAGCGGACGTGCGGACTAAGCCCCCCTCCAAACACATGCAAGCAAGATCAAGGAATGGGGGTCAACCTGGGCGACAGACACCACATGCCTAGCCGTTGCTAAGCAGCCTCTCTGTGCTCTCGGCCATGACTCAAGGAATGGTGTCAACCTGGCCGACAGACACCACCTGCCTAGCCATTGCTAAGCAGCCTCTCTGTGCTCTCGGCCATGACTCTCATGACTGTGATAGGGTTGACAGCCTTCATATTACTACAGTGTTCTGGTTCACCTAATGGGTGCTTCGCTACTTCATGAAAGTGGCCGGACGTGGGACGGGAGAGGGACGGACAGAGTCCCAAGCATAAGATACTTCGCATCTAAAAACTTCCCCATCTCCCGCTAAAGGGAACCATGTGTGGATGCGAAGCAGCGGGGAGATAATAAGCTTGAGCGGGAAGAACGTCGCCGCTCTCATTTCACGGCAGCGGTCCCGGCGCTCATCGCGGCGCTGCACAGGAGAAAGAATGAGACGCGCGCGCTCCTTTATTTTCATACCACGGAACTACCCTGGCGCCCCCCAGCGGAGTATGCAGCTGTCACACCACCTGTCGTGCGCGCCGCTCTGTAGAGGATTCCTAGAGGACAGGACAGGGAGACCGTAGGAGAGGAGAGAGAGGGGGGAGGGGACGTGCATGCGCTGTGGGACGCGGGAGCAGCTCCGTAGAGTAGAGGATTCCTAGGGGAGGGGACGCGCATGCGCTGTGGGGGTGTGGGACGCGGGAGCCGCTCCGTAGAGTAGAGGATTCCTAGAGTAGAGAATGGGGTGAGCGTAGGAGAGGGATAGGGGAGGGTACGCGCATGCGCTGCGGGGGCCGCTCCATAGAGTAGAGGATTCCTAGAGGAGAGAAAGGGGGTGAGCGTAGGAGAGAGAGGGGGGAGGGGACGCGCATGCGCTGTGGTGTGGGACGCGGAAGGAGGGACGGACTAAGTTCCCTCCAAACACATGCAAGCAAGATCAAGGAATGGGGTCAACCTGGGCGACAGACACCACCTGCCTAGACATTGCTAAGCAGCCTCTCTGTGCTCTCGGCCATGACTCTGATGACTGTGATAGTGGTTGACGGCCTTCATATTACTACAGTGCTCTGGTTCGCATAATGGGTGCTTCCCTACTTCATGAAAGTGGCCGGACGCGGGACGCGGGGCGGCGGACGCGGGAGGGACGGACAGAGCCCCGAGTATAAGATGCTTCGCATCTAAAAGGCCCCCACCTCCCCGAAGGGAATCGTGAGGAAATGCGAATGCATTTCGCGCGCGCTTCACTCCATTTGTATATATGGTGGTTGTGGTTCGAAGAAGGAAAAGGGGCCTAATTTCTGCAGCCCGGTCGGGAGCACGGCGCAGCGCCTGTTTTTTTTTTGCCTTTTTTTTTTTGCTTTTTAGGGGCGAAGCTTCTTATGCCGTAAGTCGTGCGTCCCTTGTTTGTAGTACGTAGTAGCCACCTGCGTAACCAGCAGTATCTCCCTGTGTGATGATGATGACGCTGCCATCACGGTACACCACATGGAATGTACCCACTATGCGTCGTAACGATGACGCTGATGACGATGACGATCGCGATGCCATACAACACATGGCATCGCGATATGGTCTCACATGCATATCGTTTGAGCACATGCAATAACCACCATCACGAAGCTCCTCTTAAGAGGAGCTCGTGATGCTCTCTTAAGAGGAGCTTAAGAGAAGCTCCTCTTAAGAGGAGCTCCTCTTAGGCGAAGCTTCTCTTAGTTGAACCTTGTCACGCGTCAGGCGTAACCGGCAGCATCTCCCGAACAGTATCTCCCCAGGTTGCCCAGGTATCTCCCCAGTGTCGCCCAGGTTGACTCCATTCCTTGATCTTGCTTGGATGTGCTTGCGGGGGCTTAGTCCATCCCTCCTTCCCGCGTCCCACAACCCCACAGCGCATGCGCGTCCCCTCCCCCCTATCTCTCCTCTCCAACGCTCACCCCCTTTCTCTCCTCTAGCAATCCTCTACTGTACGGAGCGGCGCCCGCGTCCTACACCCCCTCCAGAGCATGCGCGTCCCCTCCACCTCTCTCTCCTCTCCAACGCTCACCCCCTCTCTCCCCTCTAGGAATCCTCTACGGAGCCATATAAGAACCCCTATAGACGTCAGACTCTGCCCAGGCGGCGCTGCGAAAAACGCTGCCACCAGCGCTCTCATCGCCGCCCTGGCCATAACTGGGTAGTGCAAAGAGAGCCGTCCGCAAGCGAATATATAGAACCACCCCTCTTTCGTTGGTGTTGAGGCGCGGTTTCCTGAAAATCAAGGACCTGGAAAGCTTCTTCCGCCAGTCCACCCTCGCTTCAGAAAAGTAGGAAGCTCATCAAAGCGAACTGCGGGTACAGTGCAAAAGATGTTTCAGTTATTTTGGCGTGCTGCTGCTCGCAAGTGCAAGCAAGCATCGCATGACATCGAGTGAGAGCAATGAAGAGAGCAATGAGAGCATGTGAGAGCAATGAAGTACATACACGAGCAATGTATCTCACAATGAGTGGTACGAAGCTCACTTTATCAGGCACGAATGGCCCTGGCGATTTTCGCTTTTGCAGTTACATTCTCCATCCATCTCTCGCTTCCTGTGCCTTGAACTGTTTTATTACGCATCCTCGAATGTTCTGTTGAGGGTTGTATTCCGTTTGTATATACTGCAAATGGGAACACGCGCGTCCACTTTATCGGTGTACAACGAAAGGCAAAACCGTGGCCTCGGAGATAGCTCCGGCAATCGCGGATACCACGGGCAAGAAAAACCTGATGGTGGTCACGACCAACTTTTAGCTATTGACTTGTATGACGCGCGTGTTAGCATTTGCTAGTTAAAGCCGGAACTATGAGCCTTCAAAGCGTATCTACGCGATGCTGTGTGGTGACGACCAGTTCAGATTATGGGTGGTTGCGGAGTGCGCGATGTTTATCGCGCGCGTCACCAGTCTGCATTTAACTGTTCCACGGCGCGCACCGCTGTCAGAGGCTCTGCTGAGCTTCATAGTCGAGGTTACCACGGTTCTCTGTCAAGGCTACTCAAAACAATAACAGGAGACCTACATTATCACACATGCGACCGGCTGTGGAACGCGAGTAATTCTCTAACCCAACACGTTCGCAACGGCCCGTATCCAGCGCTCTCGCTGTTCTGCTTTGAGCGACAGCTACGGAAATCGCTAAAACTGAAGTCCTCCGTGGCAATTCACAACGCAACAGTAGCGTCGAATGAGGCCTTTCTTCGTAGCGCGCGGAGCTGTTGCGTCTGCTCTTGTTTTCGCCGTCGTTCCGGCGAGTGATCCAACAAGCACTTCGTGGCGGTTCGGTTGCGCGTCCGACTAGCGGAGAGACATTCGTAGCTCTTTTTCTGAGTGTTAAATGCGAAACACACCTAATATTTAGCTCAATCGTCGTTTCGCACTCGCCAGTTGCACCTGCTTGCACAGCAAACTGTGCAAGGGGAGTCGGACTTCGCACTACCCAAAACTGCTCCGACAGGTGGCGCTACGTGTCTGCAGAACTCCAGAGTCTGACGTCCATCCCTCCAATTCACCGACCATAAAGCCGTTATAATGAAGGGGGACCGGAAGCCACGTCTAGCTACCATTTACGAATAAATAAAATTTCTTGTATATATATATATATATATATATATATATATATATATATATACACAGTGTTTCACACGTCTTTGATGATGTACTATACGAAAATTCACGGAAGATTCACGGTTTACCGATGAACCTCCGGAGCTTCGCCCACTCATCATCATTCACTTTCTCTACTCTAGGAATCATCTACTCTACGGAGCGGCGCCCGCGTCCCACAACCCCACAGCACATGCACGTCCCCTCCCCCTCTCTCTCATCTCCTACGGTCCCCCCGTTCTCTCCTCTAGGAATCCTCTACGGAGCGGCGCGCACGACAGGTGGTGTGACAGCTGCATACTCCGCTGGGGGGTGCCACGGTATACGTCGGTATAAAAATGACGGAGCGCGCGCGCCTCATTCTCTCTCATCTGCAATGCCGCGATGAGCGCCCGGACGGCTGCCGTGAAATGAGAGCGGCGACGTTCCTCCCGCTCAAGCTAATTATCTTCCCGCTGCTTCCCATCCACACATGGTTCCCTTTAGCGGGAGATGAGGAGTTTTTTTTTACTTTTTGCTTTTTTTCTTTCTTTCTTTTTTTCTTTTTTTTTTTGATATATATACGTGTGAGCGAGCGGACGGGAGAGTGGGGGCGCAGGGAGGAGAGAGAGCGAACGGCGAGAGAAGGAGCGGCGAAGCACTGGACCTACCCTCTCCTACACTCTCTCCACACACGCGGGAGCTCCGCCGAGCTGCTGCGATGCGAGCGCCCTGACACACCAGAGCGCGCTCCTCCTCTCCACTCCCCTCCCTGCTACTCCGCCCGCACCACCTGCTCCGGTTTGCTAGGGGCGAGGATGAGCGCGCGCGCCCGCAGCTGTTGCTATAGGAGAGGGAGTGAGAGCGGAGAGATGCGGACACCGACGGACGCCTTACATAGCCCGACTAAGAAATGCTTTCGCATTTAAAAAATCACAGAATATCCACTGAGTGAATGATGATGAGTGGGCGAAGCTCTGGAGGTTCATCGGTAAACCGTGAATCTTCGTCCAGTACATCATCAAAGACGTGACAAACACTGTGTATATATACAAGAAATTTTATTAGATGTGAAGCATCTTATGGCGAAGCTTAATCCGGTGATGGTGGTGGTGGTGGTGGTGGTGGTGTGCCGGCGTGACCACCCTTACTGCGCATGCGCAAACCCTTTCAAAAAAAATAAAAATAAAAACCTCCTCTCCCCCTCTCTCTACTCTAGGCATCCCTCCCCGCGGCAACCACACCCTCACTGCGCATGCGCCTCCCCCCACTCTCCCCTCTTGTGCTCCCCCCTCTCTCCTCTAGGCATCCCTGCCCGCGGCGTCCACACTCCCACTGCGCATGCGCGTCCCCCCCCTCTCTCTCCTACGCTCCCCCCTCTCTCCTCTAGGCATACCTGCCCGCGGCGTCCACACTCCCACTGCACATGCGCGTCCCCCCTTCTCCCCTCTCCTACGCTCCCCCCCCTCTCTCTCGCGCCTCGCGAAGCCGACGCCGGCAGCGCCGCTAGCGAGTTTCTTGGTTGAAAAAAACCGACTGCTCGCGCTGCACAACCGTTCACTGGCCACCCCGTATATATGGCAATGGATCTTGACCTCCAAGGTGGTGCCGGTGGGAGATTTCTCCTGTGCGTTGTTGAACAATAAAAATTCGCAGCGTGCGCGTTAACTAAAAGCGGAGTGCGGGTCTCTGTGTCCAGTCGGAGTATTCTGTCTCTCATTGCCCATTAGCAGCGATTGGCATGTTCCAGTAGGAAACACCGCTCCATAACTGCCTGCTTTGCGCCTCCCCAGTTTTCTCTCCTGCGCAACGCTGCGATGAGCGCCAGCGTCAACGCCACCGCCAGTGTAAGCGTTAGCGCCCGCTGCTTCACATCTACACATGGTTCCCTTTAGCGGGAGGTGGTTTAATTTTTTTATTCGTAAATGGTAGCTAGACGTGGCTTCCGGTCCCCCTTCATTATAACGGATTTATGGTCGGTGAAGTGGAGGGATAGGAGTTCTTATATGGCTCCGTAGAGGATTCCTGGAGGGGAGAGAGGGGGTGAGCGTAGAGGAGAGAGAGGACGCACATCCGCTGTCGGGCTGTGGAACGCGGACGCCGCTCCGTAAAGTAGAGAATTCCTAGAGGAGAGAAAGGGGGGTGAGCGTAGGAGAGGAGAGAGAGGGGGATGCGCACGCCGCTCCGTGCAGTAGAGGATTCCTAGAGGAGAGAAAGGGGGTGAGCGTTGGAGAGGAGAGAGAGGGGGAGGGGACACGCATGATCTGGAGGGGTGTAGGACGCGGGAAGGAGGGATGGACTAAGCCCCCGCAAGCACATCCAAGCAAGATCAAGGAATGGAGCCAACCTGGGCGACAGACACCACCTGCCTAGCCATTGCTAAGCTGCCCCTCTATGCTCTCGGCCATGACTCTAGTGAATGTAGTGGTGGTGGACGGCCTTATTGTACTACAGTGTTCTGCTTGACATAGATGGCCACATCGGCTGCGGGACGCTCTGCTTTCTCGGTGCACATGATGGGAACTAGAGGTGGTCTGGAACGCGCTTATTCTTCATGGTCATCAGCGTCATCGTCGTCATTATCACGAGATACTGCCCGTTACGCCTGACGCGGGACAAGGTTAGACTAAGAGGAGCTTCGCCCCTGAAAGTTTCACGATGTACGTGATAGCCATGTCACGTTACTATTGCGATTGCAATTATATCGACACTCTGCGTATTTTTGCCGTCGCGGTCGCTGTCATGTCCCGGATATGTATATGCATGTATACATACAAAGAAGGCCCAAAGAAACCTAAATCAGAAGGAAAGAATTCCGCCGCACTCGACCGGGAATTCGAACCACCGACCCCTAACTCCGCAGCGCGCTGCGTTAGACAACAGAACAACGCGCCATGCACGCGGTGGCGAAATAACGGCAACCTATTTATTTTATATACACAACTTACCGCTGGCGGTACAGAGATCACAGGAGCTTGAGCGTGGTCTCCATCACGCATCGCTCCTACATGTTCCGTATATTTGCAAACTGCCCTTGAGACGCGCACGAAGAAGTTGCCTCTTTCTGTACACGCTCGCGATGTGGAACGAAAAAAAAATTAAGGACACTTTGTGCATTCCAAAGTGTGTTCGGCGAAAGCGTGTGGCCATTCCCCCCGACTATGCCATGCCTTTTTTCTTTTGCAAATGAGTTCTGCGGAATCCCGCAGGGTGGCGATAGGGTTAAGAAAGGGAAAATACACAACCACCCGTTTGTAGCACGAAGCCACAAGGAAATCTATACGGATTTCTCAGAAAGAAAAGCTTCTTAGTTGCCGAAAAATTCGTCCTGGTCCGGGTATGGATTTCCTTGTGGCTTCGTACTACAAACGGGTGGTTGTGTATTTTCCCTTTCTTAACCCTTTCGCCACCTTGCGGGATTCCGCAGAACTCATTTGCAATACTTGTGTCCATGTGCTTCGAGTTGTCGATGAATTCGCCCTCGCGCTGTGTAAGGACCGAGTGGTGGCTCGTCACGTTTGCGAGTGCGTGGCTCAACGAAACGGACGGTAAGAGAATACGCACGTTGGAGTTTCAAACAACATTTATGAAGACAAGGGATTCAGGGACGATGAAGAACAAGCACAGAGATAAACACACACAAATTAATCTGAGCGTCCTAACCGCGGAATGTCCGGTCTAGTTTACAAAACCAAAAACGAAGTCTCACGACTTGTAGACGTTGTCTTGAGGGAAGGGCAGTCCACGTGCGGCGATCAGTCTCGTCGAAGGCGAGCCCAGGCACGCAGGTGACACGTCCCACGTGCGGTCACGGCAGGACGACAAGGACCTCCGTAAGGCCTCCCGTTTGATCCCGGCCTCGCGCCGTCCCAGGTGGCGACGGTGTTCAGGAACTGGTTACGCCGGCTCAGCAGGAGCCGCGCCCGGTGCCGGTAGCCCCAAGCAGGTACCTCGGCTCTCCAGGCCTCTCCAGGAACAGTCAGGAGGAGCTCCACGGACAGCGCCCTGGTCCGGCGTGTCCTCGCTGGAGCCACCGCCAACGTGTGCACCACCCGGCAAGCACCAGGCCCTCGCCGAGCACCGCCCAGACAATCTCCACGGACAGCGCCCTGGTCCGGCGTGTCCTTCGGCTAGCTTCCGCTCAGCCTTCTGCGCGTTCCACACGCGCCTCTCTTCTTTTTCTTCTTTTCCTTTTCTTCTTGTGCCGCCGCCGCGCGTGCCACCTGGCCCTGGCTCGCCTTGTCGCCGTCTTCCTCATCGTCTTTGTCACGCGCACAAATCCTCAAAATTCTTTCAAAAGTTCACAAACACACGAAGTCCCCTAATAAGTTTCGCCCATTCACTACACGCTGCCAATTGCTAGCTTCCTGGTTAGCTCAATTGGTAGAGCGACCGCCCCGGAAAGGCGTTGGTCCCGGGTTCGAACCCCGGACCAGGACGAATTTTTCGGCAACTAAGAAGCTTTTTCTTTCTGAGAAATCCGTACGGATTTCCTTGTGGCTTCGTGCTACAAACGGGTGGTTGTGTATTTTACCCTCCTTTTTTTCTTTTACACTCTCACTGGGATAACACACAAGCCGAAAGTGTGCGTGTTTTCTTTTTTAATTTTTTACCGCCAATCGCAGCGAGACGCGAGACCAATCTTCCTCCGTTCGCATGCGTTAGTATTTTCTCGCGCTTTGCGCATCGCGCAAACGCCATCCGCGTTCCAGCGCTTAAATTGACGGACCCTTTGTAAATTCGAAAGTGTATTCCGTGGACGCATGTGTCCATTGAGACGGCGTCGGTCAGAATGATTGCAAGGGCTGGGCACAGCGATGCTACGCAAGCAAAGCGCGAGCGCTTAGAGTCTGACGCGACCGCCGTCCGTTTGCGCACCCCGGCGGTCGCCTGATTCCGTGCCAGAGCTCGGATGGACAGACGGACGGACAGACCCACGGACGGACGGCGGACGGACAGACATACGGATGGACAGACGGACGGACAGACAGACGAACGAACGGACGGACAGGCGGACAGACGGACGGACGGACGGACAGACAAACGGACGGACAGACGGACGGACGGGACAAACGGACGGGCGGACGGACCGACGGACGGCCAGACGGACGGACGGACGGATGGACAGATAGACGGACGGACGGACGGACGGGCGTACGGACAAACGGACGGATGGACGCACGAACGGACGGACAGACGGACGGACAGACGAATGGACAGACGGACGGACAGACGGACGGACTTACGGCGGACGGACAAACGGACGGACAGACGGACGAACATACGGACGGTCGACGGACGGACAAACGGACGGATGGAGGGACAGACGGACGGATAGACGGACAGTCAAACGGATGGACGGATGGACAGACGGACGGACGGAAAGACAGACGGACGCACGGACGTACGGACAGATGAACGGACGGACGGACAGACGGACGGACGGACAAACGCACCGACGGACAGACGCACAGATGAACGGACGGACAGACGGACGGGCGGACGGAGAGCCGGACGGACAGACGGACGGACTGACGGACGGACGGACAGACGAATGGACGCCGGATGGTCGGATGGATGGAAGGACGGACACCGGACGGACGTGAGCATAAGACATTAGAGGCTTTCGCCTTAAAATTACACCATCTCCCGCTAAAGGGAACCGTGTGTAGATGCGAAGCAGCGGGCGCTAACGCTTACACTGGCGGTGGCTTTGACGGTGGCGCTCATCGCGGCGTTGCGCAGGAGAGAAATCTAGGGAGGCGCAATCACGCAGTGATGGACCGGTGTTTCCTACTAGAACATGCCAATCGCTGCTAATGGGCAATGAGAGACAGAAGACTCGGACTGTACACAGAGACCCGCAGTCCGCTTTTAGTTAATGCGCACGCTGGGAATTTTTATCGTTCGACAACGCACAGGAGAAATCTCCCACCGGCACTACCTTGCAGGTGAAGATCCAGTGCCTATATATACGGGGTGGTCAGTGAACGGTTGTGCAGCGTGAGCAGTCGGTTTTTCAGGAGCGGAGCTCCTCAGGGACCGCACCCCGCCGTCGCCGTTGAAGCTCTCTGGCACGGTGCCAGTTGTGGCATCTCCCTCTCACGCGGGAGGATAAATGAGCATTATGAGCGCTGGAACCCGGGTGGCGTCTGTCATGATGCGAAAAGCGCGAGAATACGAACGCATGCGAAACGGAGGCAGATTAGTCTCCCTCTCCCTCTTTCTTAGTCTCCGCCCTCTCTTCTTGTTCGTCTCAGCCGGCTCCGGCGCAAAAAAAAAGAAAAAGAAAAAATAAGAAGGAAAGAAAACAAGGCGTTCGGCGCGCGTTGCGCCGAACGCCCATTTCTAAGGAGCTTCGCTCATCGGTTGAATTCGTACACGGAACAGCTTGTAGTTTTCAATCAAGAATCTCGCTAGCAGACGCTGCCTGCGTCGGCGTTGAACGTTTGTGCAGCGCGAACAGTCGGTTTTTTCAATCAAGAAAATCGCTAGGAGATTTGCGAAAATAAAACAGCACGAAAGACGGAATGAAACACACAGTACGACAGGACCAGTGCTGAACTACCAACTGAGATTTATTTGAAGAAAGTGCCTTTTTATAGTGTCACATGTCACCCCCATGAGGACGTCACACCTACAAACCAGACCCCGCTCAGAGATTATACAGACGCACATCGTAAAGGTCAGTTCACACTACAAACCATTATCAGAGTTTTACATGTTGGAGCACACATCCAGCTCTCGTGAGAAATCCTAAACTGTTCAGAAAGCAAGTTATTATGACGACTAAAACTTGGCAGCTGATTAAGAAGATGAACCAGCAGCAAAACCGTAAGAACGAAGGTGCTCTGTCAAGAGATGATTAATAATGCAACCCAGCCCTGTCTAATTAAAACCTGAACTTGGAGGTTATTTATACATGGCCTTCCAAGAACGCCATCCCGCCTTTGGACAAAAATATTGAAGGTTCACTAACACACTGATCACCAGCTTTCTTGATGAGAAACGCCTCCATTATTTCCCTCTCCAATTTGTTGTTCGCTCTTTTTAAAAACCTGCTCTTCTGAAACTCTGGTGCGCAACCGCACCTGCGGCAGTGGTCTGCCAGGTGTCCTCCCGATTTGTTTTGCACATTCAACCTGTGTTCTCTTGCTCTATCATTAAAACAACCGCCCGTTTGGCTGATGTATTTCCGTCCAGAACTGAGCGGAATTTCCTACACGACCTGAGACCGGCAGTCAGTGAACTTGCTCCTGCGCTTCTTCTCACACAACTCGGGCGTCCTGTCTACTACAGAACAAATTTTAGACACCTTCTGAGGGGCAGAGAAAACAACATTGACTCCGTATCTTGATGCTACTGTTTTATGTTGTTCGATACTCTATGTAAGTACGGAATTGTTTGTATTCTTCTCTTTTCCTTATTGTTGCGCCTTCCCTGAGGGTGTTTTATTGTCTGCAGCAACCGCTCACACACGGAAGTAATTGTTGATGCCGAGTATCCTGAACGCACAAGACGCGTGATTTGGGAGGAAAACCCTGATTGCATATAGTGGGTACAACACTTTTTTTAACGACGCGCCAAGACAGGTGACGGCGATCCCTCTTTTGATAGTTTATGAATGGGCACTATCATACGGTAGAAACCCCTTTGCAGAGCGCGGATTGTAAATGCAGCAGACACGAGCTTCATGAAAATGCAGGCGTAAATCTAGGAACTAGATGACGTCATTCTTAGGTTTCTCAAAAGTAAAACGTAGCCCACTGCCGTACAACTTAAACGTGTTGATCACACCATCAATACAATCGTCAAGAGCAGAATTAGAAACACCTTTCAGTACAACTTGTGGGAATCGCGCGCATCACCCGCTGAGAACTACACGGGCTGCGCAGTAAGGGTGCGCGCGTCCCACAGATCTCGTACAAAAGCACCAGCCGACATCATGCGCGGGGAGTTGGCGACAGACTGGCGGGGTGTGTGCGCGCGTGGCCGGCGTGGCGAGGGCTGAAGGGTTGTTGGCATGTGCGATTGCCGAGAAGACTGTTAGCTTAACTTTGATGGTTCTTGTACTAATAAATGTTTTCTGAGTTTTTAAGGAAGTGCTGCAGTCCGTCATTTGGCCAGACGGCGCGAACCCCACAAACTAAAAGATCATCCGCATGCCTAAAAATTTTTTCTACTCTAGGTTAGCCTGAACATCGTGATCTACACCTGAACATATGGGTGCAACGGGAGACCCAATGCATATACCACTTCTTTGAACGTAATGCTTGTTCTCAACGTTTTCAACAGTCGACTGAAGATAGAATTCCTACAAAATCATAAAATTTTCGCTAGAAATGCCCGAGCTATTTTGAAATTCCACTCCCCCCCCCTTCTTCAATTTTTGTTCTTACCGCACGAAAAAGTTCCGCATGCGGCACTGAGTAATATGATTCCTCAATGTCGATCGAGAAAGCCGTCAACCCTGGTTTCTTTTCCATGCACTATAGAAATTCAACCAACTGAGATGAACTGCCGATACTGAAGGGATCATCACGGGGCAACGAGCTAAACTGGCGCTGAAGAAAACGACTAAGGTTAATCAGCCATGAACGGCCCTCTGACACAATTGTACGGAACGGACAGGCAGATTTATGGGTTCTGGCCGTAAAAAATATTTCCAAAAAACCCGAGCTCCCTTTTTTCCACTGCTCTCCTGAGACCATCCAAATGTAGCTCTGACAATTTGCGAAGAGCCAACTTTTGGATTCCTTAGGTGAAAAGAAATACACTTGAAGTTCTTTTTTACAGCATCACAAGCCTTGTCTCGAAACATTCCTTTAGGCATCACCATAAACCCCCCGTCTTTGGCGGCTTGAAGGACACTAAGATTGTTCTCTTCAAGACACTTGAGAATGTCCCGGAAAGGGGGTTTCTTGGGAAGCTTGTGACTTACTGTGCGCTTCAGTGAGGCGACGCCTTCTCCGACGAGTCTCCCTTTGTCGTCCTCGGCTGCACGGTCTACCACAGTGCGTACCATGGCCAAAAGTTGATGTCGTTGCTTGCGAGGCTCGTAACTGTATTTGGGTCCTTTGTTCAGTACTTCTTCTGCTTCTACAGGCATGGTCTCGTTACCCAGGACGGTAACGTTGTGCGGAGTCTCGTTGTGCTTCTCTCTAACTTGACAGGAGAACCTGGCGCGTTGCCACAGGAACTCTGTTAGTTGAGACGCCATTTTCATGTAGTTCTGCAGTAGCCGCGCTTCCTTCGACGGATCCTTGCCAGCCAGCGTGAAGACACGAGGCCAGTCATGAAATAGCCGAACTTGTCTCCAGTATTCCGCAGTGCTCTTGTCTGGGCAAATTGGTGCGACATTTGCGAAAATAAAACAGCACGAAAGACGGGACGAAGCAGACGCTGCCTGCGTCGGCGTTGCGAGGCGAGAGAGGGGGAGCGTAGGAGAGGAGAGAGGGGGAGGGGACGCGCATGCGCAGTGGGGGGTGTGGTTGCCGCGGTGAGGGATGCCTAGAGGAGAGAGATGGGGGAGGGGACGCGCATGCGCAGTGAGGGTGTGGGCGCCACGGGGAGGGATGCCTAGAGGAGAGAGAGGGGGAAGCGTAGGAGAGGAGAAAGAGGGGCAGGGGACGCGCATGCGCAATGGGTGTGTAAACGCCGCAGGCGGGAGGGATACCTAGAAGAGAGAGGGGGGGGAGCGTAGGAGAGGAGGTGCGTGGGGAGGGTTTGCGCATGCGCAGTAAGGGTGGTCAGGACGCACACCACCACCACCACCACCGGACGGACGGACGGACGGACTGACACCGGACGCACGTGAGCATGAGACATTAAAGGCTTTCTCCTTAAAATTACACCATCTCCCGCTAAAGGGAACCATATGCAGACGCAAAGCAGCGGGCGCTAACGCTTACATTGGCGGCGGCGTTGACGCTGGCGCTCATCGCGACGTTGCGCAGGAGAGAAACCTGGGGAGGCGCAAAGCACGCAGTGATGGATCAGTGTTTCCTACTGGAACATGCTAATCGCTGCTAATGGGCAATGAGAGACAGAAGACTCTGATTGGACACAGAGACCCGCAGTCCGCTTTTAGTTAAGGCGCGCGCTGCGAACTTTTATTGTTCAACAACGCACAGGAGAAATCTCCCACCGGCACTACCTTGCAGGTCAAGATCCAGTGCCTATATGTACGGGGTGGCCAGTGAACGGTTGTGCAGAGCGAGCGGTCGGCGTTGCGAGACGGGGGAGGGGGGAGCCTAGGAGAGGAGAGAGAGTGGGAAGGGTTGCGCATGCGCAATGGTGGTGTAAACGCCGCGGGAAGGATGACTAGAGAGAGGGGGGCGTAGGGGAGAAGAGAGCGAGGGGACGCGCATGCGCAGTGGGGATGTGGACGCCGCGGGCAGGGATGCCTAGAGAAGAGAGAGGGAGAGCGTAGGAGAGGAGAGGGGGGAGAGTTGGCGCATGCGCAATGCAGCGCGGACACCACCATAGCAAGCTGGCTCATGAAAGTAAAGTAGCAAAGTAAGATGCTTCCAATCTAAATACTTCCTCGACCGAGCGCGCGCGGTTACATGAAATGGGGGAGGGAGAGGATGGAAGAGAGATTCTGAGTTGGGGGAAAGGTGAAGAATGGGGGGGAGTGACGCAGTAACTGTCTCTCAGGCGAGGACACCACAACCGCGACACTTGGGGGGGGAATGGGGGAAAATATAGAGTTAGAGTGGGAGGGGAGTAAGGGGGCTTGGAGAACGTAGGCAGAGTCCGGGAGCACAGAAGGCAGAAGTTCCTCGCCGTCAGTTCCAGGCCTGGTGAGCGTGGTTTAAAGGCGGTCGGCTAGCTGTGCGTCCTCGATGTAGTTGAGGACTGCGCGCAGAGCAGAGCGCACGCGATGAGCCGATCCCGGGGGGTGAAGAATGTCGTCCACAGTAGCAGACGATAGGCCCAGCTGCCTGTAGGCATTCGCGAGCGCTTCGCGGTGGATGGAGAGGGCGGGGCAGGAGAGGAAGAGATGCGCCACGGTTTCCCTCTCTCCGCAGTCAGTGCAGAAGGGCGAGAGTGCACCGCGGAGGCGATGGCGGCGCTCAGCAGGCCAGACGGAACCAGTCCGCAGTGCGAGGAGGAGGGAGCGCTCTTTCCTGGTGAACGTGCTTTCCGATAGATAACGTGGTGGATAGCCGGCAGCCGCACGCTCGTCGGGGTGGTTGCGGACGAGCTCGCGCCGAAGGTTTCGGCGCGCTGAATCCACGGAGTCTGCGCACGTTGTCAGTGGAGCCGCTGGGTCCTGTGCTGCCTTTGCCAGGTCATCGGCAGCCTCGTTCCCTGCGATACCGACGTGCGAAGGAATCCATTGGAGGGCCACGTCGCATCCGTGTTCGCGTAGGCTGTGGAGTGACCACGCGACACGTTGTGCGAGTGGGGGGCGCGGTCCTCCTTGGCGAGTTGGCGGAGGGCAGACCTCGAGTCCGTGAAGATTGCCGCGCGTGAGACTTGCGGTGATTCACGGATGAGGTCGGCAGCGAGGTGGATGCCTACCAACTCGGCCGTGGTGGAGGAGGCGCGGTAGGGAAGCCGGCATTGGCGCTTCAATGCCAGCTGTGGTGCCGTGCAGGCAGCGGCCGCAGAGTGGTCCTGTAGCACTGAGGCGTCAGTAAAGAACTGCGTCCTACCGGCAAGGTCCTGGTCCATCCTGGCGGCGGCTTCCTGAGCGATGGCACAGGCTGGTGTGTTACGCTTCGAGCGTATACCTGGGAGCTCGAAGCCGATGGGGAGCGGCACTCTAAGGTGAGGTGGCGGCCACGGGGGGATCTCGTGTGCACAGTCTACGACGATGGAGTCGAACGTGTCGAATAAAGATCCGACACGCGAGTCGGGCAGTGCACGCAGCTGAGAGAGGATGGGAGCCCCGTCCGGTGCACGATTGAGGCGCTCGAGATGGTAGAGCGCACGCAGTTCCCCTGTGAGTGACGCCGGCCAGGTGCCGGCGTCACCGGCCAGCGTGGCAGCAACTCTCGAACTGCGCGGGAGTCCGTGACACATGCGGAGAACTCGGCGATGGTCGGCGTCGATGGCGTGCCACTGTATGGGACGAAGACCGCACAGGGGAAGCGCGTAGTGCACCTTGGACATCGCCATGGCATCGTAGATGTTCATGGCGAAGGATGTGGGGCATCCGGTCCCTCGCGCGAGAATCCGTCAGACCGCACCTTCAACACGGCGTGCTTCACGACGCACACGGCTCACTTCTAGGTTCCACTTGAGTCTGTGGTCTATGGTGAGGCCGAGGTAGCGGACGTGGGTTTTCCATGGGATCGGAACACCGCAGAGTGTGACGGGGCGCGTGGTACGCCGTTCACTGGCGCGCGGGTGGACGAGGAGTGCCTCTGTTTTGGTGGCCGAGATGCGTAGGCCTATGCCGTCCAGGAACCCGGCAACGGCCTCGAGAGCGCTCTGGAGACACCTACGCACGGAGGCGAGGTATCGGGTGGGGCCGCGCACATACAGGGCAATGTCGTCCGCGTAGATGACCGCGCGCACAGTGAAGTCGTCTTGCTTAGGAAGGCACTCGGTGAGCGGTGCTAGAGCCAGGTTGAAGAGGAACGGGCTCAGCACGCTTCCTTGTGGCACTCCGGTGGGGACAGGGCGGGGTGTACTGTTCGCCTTCCCCACACGGACAGTTAGTGAACGGCCGGCAAGGAAGGCTTCAATATAGCGCAGAAGTTTGCCCTGCACACCAAGCGCACAGACCGCTTCGATGATAGTAGCGTGAGGGAGACAGTCAAATGCTGACTGCACGTCGAGCAGAAGTAGCAGGGCTGTCTCCCGGTCGTGTAGCGCTTGCTCCAGAGTGCCGACAACCGCGGCAATCGAGTCGGCCGTGGCGCGAAGAGCGCGGAGGCCGCACTGCTGTGGCGGGAAGGTGCCGCTCGAGGTAGTTATCCATTGGAGGCGATGAAGCGCCACGGCCTCCATCGTTTTTCCCGGGACTGATGTCAGGGAGATCGGCCGGTATGAGTTGAGGTTGCGTGGTGGTTTGCCGCGCTTCAACACCGGCACGACCGTCGCGGTGCGCCAGGACTCCGGAAGGGAGCCGCTGCAGAAAACCTCGTTGAAGGCGACGAGCAAGAGATGGCGCTGGTCATCGTCGAGGTTCCGCAGCATGCTGTGTGTTATTCCGTCCGGCCCCGGTGCGCTGCGGTGACGTCTGCGGTTGAGGACGCGGGCGAGCTCGTGCTCTGTGAACTCGGCGTCACACAGGCAAGCGAGTTGCGGCGAGATGGCCGCGTCAGTCAGTGTAGTGGGGGGTAGGGCCGGACGGTGGCCTCCGGGAGTGCCGGGCCGTACGCTTGCAGGCGCAGAGGGGGCTGGCGCGAAGGTGTCTGCTAGGAGCTCCGATAGTTCAAGCTCCGTGATACCGCGCGCCACCGCAATCGCGAGTACTGGGTGGCGAGGGGTCCTTGGGTTTAGCAGTCCTCTCATGATGGGCCAGGCACGATTGCGGCGACGTGGATCGCTGAGAGACGAGCAGACGCCGGACCAGCTGTTGCGCCTGAGTCGCCGCGCCTGTCGTCTGCAGACCGCGTCTATTCGATTTTGCACCGTCCAGTGCTCTACACGGTCCGTGCGGATCGCGATACGCTGTGCACGTCGGCGAGCGGCTCGCAGGTTCAAGAGTTTGACGTCAGGGCACGGGGAGCCGGCAGGAACAACACAGCGCGTTGTGGCTGAACGCGCGCACTCCGCTATGTGAGTGAAAAAAAGAAAGCCCCCACCTCACCGAAGGGAATCGTGAGGAAATGCGAATGCATTTCGCGCGCGCTTCACTCCATTTATATATGGTGCTTGTGGTTTGAAGAAGGAAAAAGGCGCCTAATTTCTGCAGCCCGGTCGGGAGCACGGCGCAGCGCCTTTTTTTTTTGCTTTGTCTTGTTTTTTTTTAATTTTTTTATTTATTTTTTTTAATTTTTTTTTTTCATATATAGCTCCGCCGAGCTCCGCCGCAGACCACTTTTAGTTAACGCGCACGCTGCGAATTTTTATTGTTCAACAACGCACAGGAGAAATTTCCCACCGGCACCACCTTGGAGGTCAAGATTCATTGCCATATATACGGGGTGGCCAGTGAACGGTTGTGCAGCGCGAGCAGTCGGTTTTTTCAACCAAGAAACTCGCTAGCAGACGCTGCCTGTGTCGGCGTCGCCAGGCGAGAGAGGGAGAGGGGGAGAGCGTAGGAGAGGAGAGAGAGGTGGGGTGCGCATGCGCAGTGGGGGGAGTGTGGACGCTGCGGGCAGAGATGCCTAGAGAAGAGAGGGGGGAGCGTAGGAGAGAAGAAGAGAGGTGGGACGCGCATGCGCAGTGGGGAGTGTGGACGGCGCGGGCAGGGATGCCTAGAGGAGAGAGGGGGGGAGCGTAGCAGGGGAGAGAGGAGGGGAGGCGCATGCGCAGTGAGGGGGTGTGGTTGCCGCGGGGAGGGGATGCCTAGGGGGAGAGAGAGGGAGAGAGGAGGCTTTTTATCTTTATTTTTTTTTTAAAGGGTTTGCGCATGCGCAGTAAGGGCGGTCACGCCGTACACCACCACCACCGGATTAAGCTTCGCCATAAGATGCTTCACATCTAACACCTGCCGGCGCGCACACCTCCTCAACCTATCCTCCTCCTCCTCCTCCGCGGACAACGCCAACGCCGGATGCCTGACATAGCCCGACTATGAGAAATGCATTCGCATTTAAAAGTCACTGGCGAGCGTTGGTTTCGCGCAGAGTTCGCGAAAAACACGCCACCTCACGACACTGTAAACGCGCTTCGCCCCGCGACTCAGGTGGCAGGGCGAGCGGGCGATGGGGTAGTGGTCCGATCCGGCGGTGTCTGGGGCTCGTGTCCATGTGTATGAGCAGCACTGAGACACCAGTGCCAGATCGATCGTGGAGGGGCGTGTGTTGCGGCGCACAAACGTCGGCTCACCAGTGTTGAGACTGGTGAGACCTGCGGTGGCGATCGCGTCCGACAAGCAGCGGCCGCGAAGGTCGGTCAGCCCGCAACCCCAGCTGTTGTGGTGAGCGTTGAAGTCCCCACACATGATGCAGTCAGCTGTTAGCGCCGCGGCGAGGCGGGGGGACAAACGCGTAGTCACAACGGAGGCTCGGGCGAACGTAGACACACGCCACCGAAGTGTCCACACCACCTACACGCACTGTCACTGCGAGGCACTCAACTGCGTCGTCGCAGAAACGTTCACAGGGGATGCAAGTGTGTGCGAGGGTGGCGCACACATACAGGGCAGTTCGGGGCGAGCCAGGGGCGTGGCCGGGGTTGGTGCAGGGCGCATCGGAGCAACTACTCAACGCGCACGTCGTCGGTCCGCTGTACCCGATGAAGTCGGAGCGTCAGGTCCTCAGCACGCGCGTGCGTTTCCTGCAGGGCGAGAATGTCGAATTCTAGCAGAGCTTTGTGCTCCGCAAGTTCGGCGTGTCGGCGGCGCAGCGAGCGACAGTTCCACTGCAGGATGCGCAGCCTGGGGCGATTGCTGAGGTCCCTAGCCATGGGCTTACAGGCTGCAGCGCGGGGGGGGAGGAGAGGAGAGAAGGCGACCGAACGCCTGCTTAAACGCACGCGTAAAGGGACGGACTTCTGCACTGATCAAGCCACAGCCAAGCACTCCTGCTCAGTTATGGTATAGATTTTCGCGGCAGCGGTGAGTACTAGACTGGCGTCCCAGCACTTCCTCCCATCACCTCCACCACATATGACGTCTTGGTTGAGACGTTTATTTAGCCCAAGCACTCGACAGCAAACCAACAACCAGAGGCAGAGCGCACACACACTAGATGATAACGGTGATGATGAGGACAGAGAGACAACCGGATGATGATGATTATGATAACGTACAGATTAGGAAGAAGCGCATAACAAATATCCACAGTATTCAAGTATCTGTAGCACTGTATCTGTATTCCGGGATACTTTTAAAGACAATAGTCTTTCTTGGGATACTTCAACGCAGAAATTTTGGTCTGTCTGTCTGTCTTTTTATCTATGTGTCTGTCGCACGATTCAGCCGCCCGGCCAAAGTTTAAGCACTTGCTGAACGCCCAGCCATCTTGAATAATGGTTGCGTTCATACTTGTGAAGATTGTCGAACAAAAAGCAAATGTTACGCATATCTGAGGCGCGACATCAATACCTAAGTATTACGCGGTGTGTTCTTTTTATAGAAAATACATAGATACGTAATTCCAAAGACCCTAGCGTTTCTTAGGCTGCGCTGAAAATGCGACGCTATGCACTAAAAAGCCCGGCAGTGGCCCTGGGTTCTGCACAAGCTCATGTTTCCCGATGCCACTGCCAGATGGCGTCCATATCTCATGCAGCACCTCCTCTATTTTATCAATGCCATCCAGATGCGGCCAATTCAACATAGAGGAGGCGCTGCCTGAGGCAAGGCAAAACATGAAGACTATCGTCTTTCATGAAGACATGAAGTCTATCGGCCGGCAGAAGACTATCGTCTTTCGACGACATTTGCAGCGAAGCACGTAGATACGCGGCCAATTTTTTTTGTAATGACAAGCACTTTGGCATTTTAAATGCGAAGCATTTCCTTCCGTATTGTAAAGCACTTTTGCGTTTCTATCTATCTATCTATCTATCTATCTATCTATCTATCTATCTATCTATCTATCTATCTATCTATCTATCTATCTATCTATCTATCTATCTATCTATCTATCTAGCCGCCTACATCTGGGTGCTCTCGTGATCGCCTCCTTAACTTGGGGTAGACCAAAATTTGTATGGGAGGATAAGAGGTATTCACGAATATGTCTGGCTGGTCATGACTTGAATAATGTGAAAATCCTGTCGCGTACGTCGTCAAACCCTTTCCTGTAGACACGTGTGGCACATACCCGTATACCACGGGCCGTGGTATGCGGGTATGCGTAACAGCTGTTTGACAATTTATATCTACCCAGGAACGGCGAGGTCAGACATTAGTAACTTAAATGCGAGAGCGTTAAGAAAAAAGTCACAGTTTCGCCACTAGGGCGAAGCAATGAATGCGATAGCAAGAAATTAGTTTCTCACACGAAGAACGACAAGCAGCACGATACTTGCAACGCGCCGTCGCAGCACAAAGGAGGACGCTCGAAAAGGACGCATAGGTATACACAGGACAAGCGTGAACTAACAACTGTCGCAGTTGTTACGTATTTGTATTTGAGCGACGCGCTGTGAGTGTCCACAAATGCAGAAGCCGACACTGTTGTTGCTGTTGCCTCTGACATGGCTCATACCCACTCAGGGGGGATTGGCCAAAGATTGATTATATAATTATATGACTTTTCGACGCTGTTTGATACTTCTTTTTCTTTTAAAGTGCGGCACGTGGAATGACCCATCTGCGTCTCCTGCCATGCGGTGGCGTCTGACGCGTGCCCGGTGTTCTTTTGTTTCATTCTACATCATGAGTGGTACAGAAGGGCATAGGCGTGCGCACGAGGGGGGGCAGAGGGGGCGGCCGTAGTCACGTAAGAACGTGAGAGGGGGGGCGCAAAGTCTGCGCCATACATTGACCTAATAGGGAAGGGGGGCGCTGCGACGAGCCTTCGCCCCCCCTGAACGGTGACTCTGCGCACGCCTATACAGAAGGGAGCCACGTTTTTTGTGCGCATCTCAAGGGCAGTTTTCAATTTGAAAGAAACACTAAAAGCGTCGTGGATAGAAAACACGCTCAAGCTGTTCCGAGATCTGCGTACCGCGAGCGGCAAACGGTGCATATGAATAGCTCGCCGTTATATCGCTGGTACGAGCGTGACGAGCCAACACAGCCTGCTAGCTGTGTTGGCTAGCAGGCTGCGGAGCGAGGGGTCGCTGGTTCAAACCCCCGTAAGGTGGTCTGGAATGACGGCGTCGACATGCAGACGGCGACGGCGAAAATCAGCCGAGAGTGTCCATATAATTGCTATCGCAATAAAACTGACGTTTCAGTACACGTTAAAAACACCCAGGTGGTCGAAAGTATTCGGCGATCTCCCCTAAAGTGTCTTTGATAACCTGACTCCCTTTGGGACGTTACACGCTACAAATGAACCAATCTTCCTCACTCGCTGATTGAGGTAGACAGGCTGACCCAATAGTTCAATAAATATACCTCAGCCACGCTAGCAACGCGCAAATACAGCATCAGCAGAAAATGTGTGCAACTTGACCTAGCCTCTCAGGGTGCCCAGAACGCCCTAATTTATTTCGACACTTAGAGCACGCGCGGCAACCTTTTCCTCCACCTTAGGCACAGAACAGCAGGGATGCGGCGGCAGCGCCCCGTTCAATTAATGCAGTCGGCATCACTTGCAGCAAAGGCCAACACCTGGAGGTGGTAAATATGGCGCTGCCTGGCCTGTGCCTACACATACTGACAGACCTATTCTGCCGGATAAACAGTGCATCTAGGCGTTTCCAATTACTGTCACCTACCCACGAAATAAACTCCACGTTGATTAGTGTGCTCTAATCAAAACTACTGCGTACCCAGGCATACATCTGCGCTTGTTTATGCTGTCGCGAAACGGCAAGGCTGGCTGCTGTTAGGTGGGTGAATGTAATGGCTTTCCTGAAGTTGTTAACTCCAGAGCTTGTTCCGCGCGGGCGTTGTTGTTGTTGACACGTCTTTAATGACATTTATGTGCTCGGAGGGCTGCAGTGAATGTAGTAGAAGAGAGGATATTAAAAAAAAGGAAAAAAAAAAGGGGGGGGGCACAGGAAAAAGCAGAGTCTTAATGAATAAAAAGTGATTACGCCCGCGCTAGGATCAAACTGTAGTACCTGCCGCGGGTGTAATCCCTTTTCCGTTCTCGCTGGGATTATTTCTGCACCTTTGCGAGCAGATCCCACCCCCCCATCTCCTCCCCCCGCCGAAATTTACCTGACTCGACGGTCAGCACATGCGAGTGCGTTAAACATGTCTTATTTAATACTGTCGCCATGGCCAAAGCGCTTTTGCTATGATGACCCGCGTGACTAATGACATTATCCTAATTTTGTCCAGTGAATGGATAGAAGAAATTTATAAAACTCTCAGCCGAATCAATGGGTAACCAGTCTAAGTAGAGGTAATAAAGAAGTCAATGGATACCGACCGTAGCGCTCTATAAGAAATGTATACGGGATACTGCGTCGCAAAGACAGACGAACAGATTTCAGCAGCAAGTATCAGCACGCATACATGCACAAACTAACAACACCGGTTACATACGATAAGGCCATATCCACGTGATAGCACTCTCAGAACCAGAAGCCTGGATTAAGGCCAAGGGGACCGCAAACGTAATGTTTTTTTAACATTAAGGCATTGTGATGACAGCCGTCTTTTCTGTCATGTGCGAAAAACGTAATACCAAAGTTTTTCCTTTTTATTCATGCCACGCACTCGATTACAATACATTGATTGCATAACGAACTGTTATACTCACCTTTAGCAACACTTTAGTGCGTGACATGAATAGACTGGAGGAGGAATAAACTTTTATTAAAACCAGCAGTCAAGTTGGCGGGGCCAAGGCCTCCCACCTGGGGACAACGAGGTCTGCTTTTTATTATTTCTTTTTTTATTTTTTGCCCAGGCTGCAGGGTCCTTGAAGCGAATTGTCTTGCTCATCACCAACCAATACAGCCTCAGGAGTGCTTCTGTAAGTGAATACGACACAGTTTGGTATCTTATCCAGACAAACTTGAACCTGTCTACTTATGTTGCACAGGCACGGTCGAATCTCTCTCTCTCTGTCTCTCCCATTTTCTCTATCTGCGTTTGTCAGTATTTTTACATATCTCACCTCAACATTCTGAAATCTCTGCAAACACCCATGCAGCACATTCTGGGGAAAACAGAATGGTTCAGTTGTCATGATACTTTCACGCACACGGTATTTGGCTGCTATTTTTGTCATGAACATATATAGCAATATTGAAAGTGATGCGGCTACAGAAGTCGGGAAAAGTGGCAAGGCGGGCTCAGCGTAATGGAAACAGCTTATTCCGCATGGGAGCGCCAAATTGGTTTCTTGTATTAGGCACTTAATTCCGAACGTCGCTTTCGCAACCGGTGCCCCAATGTCCAGTGTGCATCAGCAAGTCTCTTGACGCGTATTAATTACACGGGGCCTGAGATAATGACTCCCTTCGCGGTACTTCGTCTTTATTTCATACGCTCATTTCCATTATTTCTTTTGTCACTAATGTTCCCGCTCCAGTAATTGAAATCAGCTGAGGTGGACGCAATGCGCCGACATGTATAAAGAGACAACATACAACAAGGCACAACAAGGCACAAACGAAAGTGACAGCAAGTACGACATGATACAACACACACCAGCAAATTTCCATCTAATGTCAAGCCATTGTTGCTTGTTTACTTTCTACATTACAGCCGATGTAATTTTGATTGCAACACCATGAAAAGTAAAGGAAGAAGTTTGCACTTGCCGTGTAAAGCTTAAGAAACAGCAAAGCTAGTCTACCTTACGGCCTTAACGTGTCCTTCTCTGATGCTAAGTCTTTCCTTGGCGTAGACAGAGTAGAGTCGAACCGCAGTCTGTCACAGACCATGCAAGCATGTCCAAACTCCAGTGCCAGAAACTAACGTGCAAACACGGATGCGGCCCCCGCGGACTTTTCGTCGCTCGTACTCGGCTCGCGCCACGCCAGGCTAACTCGGCGCAGCGGTTGCGCTGACTGTCTCCGTCCGTGGGCGTGGCTTGGCGGCGGCTGCTCCTCGGCGCACGTGCGGCTAGGTGAGGTTTATATCAGGTAGTGCGCAGCTGTGGCTTGGCTATTGATAAGCAACGGCGCGGAGGGTTTTTTGAGCACACCCGACGTTTTACCTCAAGCTCTAAGAGCTTCGCTCTTGAAACATAAAAGGAACACTCGCGCAAGAGTTAAACCCGATTGTGCAGCAAGGTGTCCAATACGAAAAGATCGATGAATTATCGCAAGTAGCACGCAAATGTCAAAATCCGTCATGGTTCCTGAAGCTTCTTTGCTTGCTCATCTCTTCTACGACATGAAACAATGAACAATATCTTCAGGCCGATCGCTTACCCAATATGTGCGCCTCGCCAACTTAGTGTACGACAGAAGAATTGACATTTGGGCAAGTTGGAATTGGTTATGCATCTTTGAACTAGCAGCGCAAGAAACGAGGACACAAGAAAAGTACAACACACCAACAGCGCCTGTACGAAATGCAAAAGGGTTCGGCTCCTGCTTGCCACTTGCATTTTCCTGTACCTGAAACCAGTCTCATGATTCAGTGAGCACAATGTGCCTCAACATGCCCTTTTAATAATGGAAGAACGTGAATTTTAGGCGGGTAATACCCAGTACGCAGCCCTAGAGTCGAAAAAAAAAAACATCCGCCGTAATCGGGAAGCGAGTGTTTTTTTGCAGTCCTGCTCACTTATGTATATTATGTATATTGTCATCAGGTCCACAATTAGAAACGCCACACTAAGAACTTATGGATCACTCGCATAGCACGTGCTATGCGAGAGTTCTACGAGCTTCATGTGGTTGTCAGGACTCTGTCCACCGCATGAAGCCCGTCGATGATTAAAGTGGATTAAAGCGGACGGAAGGAAGAGGTGGGCAAAGCATGCCGCCGGCGGAGACCGAACCCTCAACCTTCGCATTACGTATGCAAGGCGCGAAACATTTGTTTTGTGCTGCGGCGGCTTCCCCTCCCGTCCACTTTCAATGGTATACAGCAGGGGTCTCAAACTCACCTCAACCAGCGGGCTGCAGTCACTACACGCAGTCCCGCAAGTGCCGGGGCAGTGAGGAAGGTAGAAGCGGGGGGGGGGGGAGGGGGGGGGGGAGGGGGGGGGGGATTGGCGCTTGAATGATATGCCGGCTAATGTTGCGCTTTAAATATATATGGCTCATTTCTGAAGGGGATGTGTGTGGAGTCAGGATTCGAGAAACGTTCGTACCGATCTCTATAGAATGACTGAAATGTGTGCGCCGATTCAGAAATGTAGAGTTTCCGATCCATGGATATATGTTTCAGCATATGGTGACTTGAACCTGACAACATTGGTTTCCTCACGAAAAGAATGCATGAGACCAGACATGTCTGTGTAGCTGATAGACATACTTATGAAGATAAAAAAAGGCCGGCAGATCCCACGCACTGTGGGAATCGATGTAATGCGAAGCAGCCAGGAAGGAGCAAATCATGCTTTACATAATTTGCATGTCATGTTTAAATGTTAGTACCTGTCATTTATGTTCGTCATACAGTCACGTCGCGCAATGCCAAATTTGGTGTATATCAAGCTAGCGAACTGGACGCAAGCGCACCACGAGCGTGGCATGTAAATGGCGTTGTAGATGACATGCATGCCAAGATTTTCATGTTACCACCTGCCACTTATGTTCGTTATACAGTCATGTCACTCAATACCAAATTTGGTGTATATCAAGCTAACGAAACTGCCGTGAGCGCGCCATGAGCGTGGAATGCAAGTCATGTCGCTCATGACATGTCATGATTTCCATATTACCACTTGTCATTTATGTTCGTCATACAGTCATGTCACTCAGCACCAAATTTGGTGTATCTCAAGCTAACGAAACGGCCGCGAGCATGCCATGAGCGTGATATGAAAGTCATGTTGCACATGACAAGTCGTGATTTCCATATTACCACTTGTCATTTATGTTTGTCATACAGTCACGTCACTCAATACCAAGTTTTGTGTATATCAAGCTAACGAAACGGCCGCGAGCGCGCCATGAGCGTGGCATGTAAATCATGTTGTTCATGACATGCACGTCATTATTTGCATATTACCACCTGTCATTTATGTTCGTCATACAGTCACGTCACTCAACCCCAAATTTGGTGTATATCAAGCTAACGAAGCGGCCGCGAGCGTGCCATGAGCGTGGCATGTAAATCATGCTTTTCATGACAAGTTAGTCAGGATTTTCATGATATGACCTAGCCATTTATGTTCGTCATACAGTCATGTTATGTCATACCAAATTTGGTATAAATCCCATTAACGATACGGCCAGGAGAGCACAAAGTCGTAGGCGGCCTAGATAGATAGATAGATAGATAGATAGATAGATAGATAGATAGATAGATAGATAGATAGATAGATAGATAGATAGATAGATAGATAGATAGATAGATAGATAGATAGATAGATAGATAGATAGATAGATAGATAGATAGATAGATAGATAGATACGCTCAATGTCGCCGAAGTCGCTAAGAAATGCTTCGCATTTAAAAACCAGACAGTCATGTGCAGGCTGCGGGCCGCAGGCGGAATGTTGCGGCCCGCGTCCTTTGAGATTCCTTTTATATAGGTATGTGTAACCCTCTCATTGTTAGCCAGCATCACTCGTAGTCATGACGGCGAATGCGGAACATTATTTTTGCCAGAGAGGACTTGGGCTGAAACAGCCAGCCTTAAACTACATAGATACCCAAGAAAGTGCACTACAAATAACAATCTGTCTGCTTTTCTTGGTTTCATTATCTGCTGGCTTCACGTGGTTCTGACAGGAAAAAGACACATCGATTCATGCACCTTTTTTTCGTGTAGCAATGGTCTGAGAGTATGAATATTACGCACTTTAGTTCTCCTATAAAAGCGCAATATTATATATGATAATCACGCCTGTGCACTTCTAACTAATGGCATTAAACTACTTCTCCACATGCCTAACCACAAAGTCGATTGTCCTGTAAAGAGAAAAGATCTGGTATTCCTAGCGCCTGCTTCATTAACTTACAAAAATACACAGTTTATTACGCCGCGAGTGGCATCATTTCTAAAGCTTGTAATAGCGGCCTATGCGTTGTCTAGCGAAGTCCAACAACTAGCGAATCAGACTTTCAAGTTTTATTGCCCTGCTGCTACACCCGCCCTCACGGGCCGGGGCTGCTAACCTGTCACACTGGTGAGCATGGCGCCGGTCCTTAGCTGTAGCGATGCCGGAAAGACAAATGCCCGTCAGCGGGGAAGCGTCTCTCTCGGAGATACAAAATATGGTTGTCGGGGAAGCGTAAATTCTCGTCGGCAAAACGAAAAACCTATCGCCTTCTGAAGAGGCGTTTTCATTTACGGGACACAGTCGCAAAGCGGGGCAAAAACGAGCAAACGGGCCGCGCCTGGCTCGAGCCTTCCGACGCGCAGTAGAGATCCATCTGATCGCACCTCCGTGTCCCCGAGTTTTTCATAGCGTGGTGCGGTTTCCATTTATAGGAAGCCATCATCGTCTTCGTTTGTCAGATAGATGGGCAGGTCGGGTACTAGTCTGGACAAGGGGAGATCCGATCAGGGCTCATTTAACAAGACCGCGTGGAGAAAAAAAGTAAAAGGAGATGGGAGAAAAGGAGAAAAGGGGATGGAACAAACGCTGTCGGGATCTTCCTCGCAGGCGGGAAAGTGGTGTCCTGGAAGCGGAGACGCTGCAGCATTGTCATAGCTTGCGCTATTGGCGGCGAAGTGGAAGTAACAAAATTCTCCGTACCGAGGCCGCCACCAGGGTGAGGCTTCAGGAACGCGATGGAGCGAGCGTCCCCGGGAAGTCAGAGGCCGCGAACCCTGGGCGAGTTATGGAGGCCCCGAAATGTGGGTCGTTTGTCCTGCGTCCTGGGCATCGCCCTACTTTTCCGCCCAATATATCGCCCTACACGCGAACCCCGAAGCTCCATGTTTATCTCTACTTCGGCTGCGGCTGCGTGCCACGTTTCCTGTGGCCCCGTCGTGCTATCTTCGTGTATTGGTTGGAGACATACATGGGGAAGCTCGGACAGTATTTCGTTTTGTCGGGCTGTTCGAGTCTTTTGTATAGTCGAAAAATTTCGATGCCCCGAGCAGAATGCAATAAGTCTCTATACAGCTGACTTCCAAAGCAAGACGCTGGGGATCGTGTAGATTAAATGACTAAGCAAACAATGAGAAAGGACGCTTTTTTGTGCAGCAAAATTTACTGCATTGAAATCTTATCCGGAGTAACGATGATGTCATGCAGCCCTCCTGCGTCATCCTCCTTCCTTCGTAGGCCTATGTGTCAGAACACATTTCATTTTGTTTACTTGGTGGTGTACCCTTCTTGCCAACCTTCATGGCCCTGGTTGAACTGCGCTGCATTGAACGCCAGACAAAAAATCAAGGCCGAGTAGTAAAGAGGCACGCTACACTCTTGAGCTACTTGCCATACATGTCCTTTCATTGCACGCATGCGATATTGAGCTGATTGGTTCTCCGACGTTTCTACGACTGTTTGTCGTATATATACATATATATAAAAAAAACATCAATGATTGTTCTAGCAAGAAATCTGATTAAATGGAGCCACATCTTTTATTGTGTCTGCTGTAGGCATAAATAAAAGAATCACATATAACCTGCATGCAGGGACTGATGTGAGTGCACGCCAAGAAAGCCTAATTGATGTTTATTCATGTTCCTTCTTATTTGCCGTAAATAATGAAATGTTTATTTTACGAATATAAGGAGAAGGTATTACTGCCTCATTCTAACTTACCTTTTGTACGCTTCGGGTGTGTATACGTATAGAACCGAAAAAGAAAATAAGTGGGACAGCCCTTTATCGCAACATTGGCGCCAGTGATATCACCTGTTGGACGATTTCCCATCACAGAAACTATCATTCGTCCTCTAAACATGTCCTACTTTGCATATTAGCTTCCGAGGTACGAATTCAATTCCGCCGCTTTGCACAAACGAGCCAAGTTCTTCTGAAAACACAACCGAAAAATAGCATAGTATCTCAGCCTGCTGCCATCTGAATTACCCAAGCCGGACGCTGGGGTAAGCATGTATGCCTCGCCGTCCTGACGAAAACAGAGTCGACAGACAGCCACGAGATGTCTCCTCATGCACTGCGATGGTACGTTTTCCATCGGTCCGGTAGGTAGGTTTGTTCTTTCCTTTGCCAAGCATCAGGGGGGCATGTCCTATAGGTGTCAGTACAAGGAAAGTCCATTAGCAGTGAAGAACAGCGCCCCGTCGCGACCTTTTGTGCCGGCTGCGACATATTCTTATTCGGTCGCGACTTGGAACACCTCGGAGAGATAGAGGAGACGAGAGATGGACATCTCCCCGTGCACCCATGTGTGTTGCAAAACAAAACAACAACAAAAAAAAAAAACAAAGGAAAGAGGGGTCGATGACTACTCGCATTACGGGGCGCTCTCGCAAGTATGTTCATTCGCATCACCAGTGACGCCAGCTGTGATGCAACTTGTATCAATAATGGCCGCTGCGAGATACACCCGGACATCCCACTTCGCATACACAAGGCTGCAGAACATAACTGGAGTGCCTGACACAAACGAACGACGCTGAAACGAAAAAGAACATCTGGGGTAGAAAGGTAACTTAGGCGATTTGATGGTCGTTCCGTATTTGACCTGCGAAAGAGTTAAAAATGCTGTTCCAAATAATGAAGGATCCGAGCGAACGCTCGTGTCACGGTCCTCTCTGTTTTGTCCTTGTCTTTAGAGCCATTTCGCTTGTCAAACATAAAAAGAAAGCGCGTGTCCAAGAATTTCATTCTCGTGTTGATATATGTTACGAGATTATTTCATTTGTAAGATGTTCAACTAAATGTAATCGCTTTCCTTTACAATTTCATCAGCCCATACGGTACTCTGCTAAAAAACCACAAATTACAGAAGCAAAGTACATAACCTATGTTTGCTTTATATTTTAGATCAATTCCAAGGGCAACTATATAAGACAGCATTCGAATTACAAATCTAGAAAACACCTTTCACGTAATTTATGTAGGAATAGGTTAGTCATAAAGGCTTTGGTGTTCCTGTATGTCACGGAACTGAACTTTTACTATTATAAAGAGAGAAACAGTAGTCGGCTGCAATATCTGAAGAAAGCGTGGAGCGACTGCTCATTCTTTGTGCTTTCTGCTTCCATGTGTTTCTGTGTTTCTCGAGTGCTTCTGCTTTTTTCGATGCATTGTCATTCCCACATAAAGTGTGTTTTCCCAAGAGACACCAAAACGAATGTATTTTCAAAGAATGTGCACATGCATATAAGCACCTAAAAGCAGTTTGATCACCCTCTTCGTGTCATCATGACTAAAACTAACTGTATCGTTCTATAAGCATCGTATGTCATCAAAGAACCGCAGTATGCAGCTATTCCTGGTCAAATAATCGTGATAATACAACTTAGCATAGGTATCCATTAAATATTTTAGCTAGTTGTCTATGCGGTGCAGCTCGAGAATATTATATTAAATGTAACTGGGCCACACCTTAACACAAAAGACAGAGAGGGCGCTTGTTCCTTGTTTGACGAAACATGAGGAACAAGCAAGACAAGACACATCTTTTGTGTGTGTGTGTGTTTTCTAGGCCAATGAAGAATAGATGGAAGAAAGGTGTGAAACCCAAAGAACGAAAATCTTGGACAGGCGGCCGTCTACCTCGCTCACTTTTTTTTCTTTTTGTCATACAAGCAAGCAGACTGAATGTGTTTGTTTATTTTCGATTTCCAAGCTTACGCTAGTTCACTTCCACTCTAAGTGTGAACGGAAATCTATTTTCGCGAGCGGTACACTGAATGCAGCATGCAGCATCTAGACGCAAAATATATAAGAAAAAAAAAGGGGGGGGGGGGTGATATGGAAGATGCATCTGCAAGGGCGGAAATGAGAAACTGTCTGCTCTCGCTGTCAAACTGCCTTCGTGAAAACTTGTAGTCTCGCTTCAGCTGCCGACAGGACCCCGCATAGTTGTTGCGGCATAGCACCGGCACCATGGAGTATTCTATTTATATTTCACCCGCGATGATGTTCATATTTTCCTGACCTCATTTCGTTACCCAGTGCCGGCACGGATTGTGCCCTGTTTCCTTTGGCGGCCATTTTCTTGTTCTCATAGAGCCACGGTTTTCAGCTCAGATAAAAGCAATACTGACTACGAAAATGATAATGATCATGCTTACCTTCCCCTAATAAGAAAAATACGCTGTTGATGCCAGGACATGAATCCGGTGGTTGTAGATAAAAACATCACGCTGATGCCTTTTCATCGTATTAATTATCTATCGCATCACCATAACTTCGCCATCGATATACAAATGGCCACCTGGCGGTCTTTAACGTGCGCAATTTCATTACGTCTTCGTCGAAAGGCGACCGCCGTGTCAGATTAAAGAACTCGCGCCTCGAGTTCAATTACGTCGCCGCACCTCGCCTGCTAAGCTACCACGGTGGGTCGACTGAATAGCTGAATAATTTATTTACCCTGCTTCTTTTTCTTTTATTTTACTTCCGCAAGGTTGGCTACACGTTGACACATTTCGTTATTTCACTTGCGACCTCTTTCTTTAGCGATCTTTTGAAACATATTTTTCAGTGAAAGGACTTGTTGGGGTTTCACGTTCCACAACCACGATACGATTATGAGAGAGGCTGCAGTGGAGGGCTCTGGAAATTTCGTTCTTCTGGAGTTCTTTGACGTGCACCTAAATCTAAGCACATGGCCCTCAAGCCTTTTCGCCTCCATCGAAAATGCAGCCGCCGCGGCCCGGATTTCATCCCGCGACCTGCGGGTCAGCAGTCGATCACCATCCCTACTAGACCATCTGCCGGGGTATTCGCCCACTTTGGATATATGTAACAGAACACTTGAAATGTGAAGTGTGTTGACCACGGTGTCTACAATATTGCTGGTTTTAAGAGGTAAGAATTACGGAGACGTAGCTTTGGCACATGGCGTGATCGATAATGTGAGAGCTAGAACAAGAAACATGTAACAGCACCTGCACAAATCTGCCGCATTCTTACTGCTGCTATAAATGGCTTCTTTTTCTCAAGTGAATCTATTTCTAGAAATTCCGTCTCTGGCCTCTCTCCTTTTTCCTCTAGGAAAGATACGGAAACTGCTCAATAGGAGCTAAAATACGGGCAGATCACATTTAAGAATGCAGATAAGTCAGCGTGAAAAGCAGCAGAACATTTACATAAATAGAACGCAGAATATATAATTGTGTATTGTCTGGACCACTGACCTTATGATAATCAATGTATTGAAAAACGAACAGCTAGCACAAGCTTTTGCTGCATTTCGTATTTTTTTCAACGGCCAGCCCAAATCCTCGACCAAAGCGGCCCCTCCTGTCGAGCCGAAACGGCGGGAATAATTGCCGGTGGATGAAAGAGTGGACAATTACGACCACGCCTTCTGGTCGATGGCTATCAGCGCGCCCCTCGCGTTGCGTTCGTCTCTTCAGCAGTGCGGCCCGCAGCCAGGGCCCTGCTCAGAAGGGGTCGGGCAGCGGGCCGACCCCTTCTGAGCAGTGACACCGGCTTTAATTCAAGACGCGTTCGCACACAGCACGGATACGCCAGTATTTACCACAGCAATGTGCACGGGCTGCGGGGAGGTAGAACCTCGGCACCGAGACTGCATCCCCTTGGCCGTGTGACACCTGGCGCAGTAAAGCCGGGCGGCAGCTGAGGAAGTAATCAGTGGCAGAGGATGCGCGGGGCAAGTGCACCGAAACTTCGCGAGAATGTTGGCAAGCCCGAGGAAGACGAGAGAGGGTGAATGCGTGCGTATACCCGGTGCGGAATGCAAGTTAAAGAAAAGGTGGGAGGCGCTGGTCGCGCAGCCGTGCTAGGGGCTCATAGCCGATAGACTTCTGGCTTCTAAGACAGAGCAAGAAAGATAAAATTTGGCGATAAAAGAGAACGAGAGATAGTAAAGAAAATCAAGCCGTCCGGGAAGGGGAGGTTGGCAGGCAAGTTACGCACCGCGTGGTGACTGAAAGCCATAGAGGGCCGGTGGTCAGTTACCAGAAAATTGATGGCTTCCTAAAGACAAATTAAACGAAACGGAAGGCTGGACGCCTCAGATGAGGATGCCCATGGGGCAAAAAAAATAAAAGAGAGAGAGAGAGAGACTTCAAAAAAAGCAAGCGCGGCAAGAAAATTAAATAGAGGTATGAAGGAGCTGCCTCAGACGAAAGCACGAAAGAAGGAGCGCAGAGAAAGTGCTGATGCTGCTCTTTATACACCTTCGACTAAGTAGCACGGTCGGGGCACGCCAGCTGGCGACCGTAGCCCGAACGATATTTCTCGGTTCTTCGCTGAGTTCCTTACTTTTTGCTTCCCCCGTTCCCTGTTCCGGCTGGCTCGCTCAGGCATGCATCACAGTGCAGAAGCTGCCTGTACGTTCTTTGTATTGGCGTATATTCGGCGTTCCTCTCGAACCCGCGCCATGTCCGGAGGCTACCCCTTCCCCTTATCCGTCGCCTCCAGAACTTCCCCATCCCGGCAGCCCCCGGGGGCCACCAGCCGCATTCATCATCGCTGTGCGGACCAGTAGAGTGCGCAAGCAAACTAACATCGGGGCGGCGAACAGCTGTGTTCGAGACTTAGAAGCATGTCGTTAGCACGATGTGCCCTTCCAAGTTCTTTGCTGGGTGCCAAACTCAAGCGAACCCTTCCCCCCTTGTTGCTGCAGGACAGGAGCTCCTGTCTCTGAAAAGCATTTGTGCGGCATTTTACAGAAGCATTGTACAGAAGCAATAAATTTCTGACTTCGTGTTCTATAAAGAAACACATTGCTTCTCGCCCGTACAAAGCGTGGAGATTGCTAACATAAAACAGTGCGTAGCTATTTTTCTTTTAGTGTTTTGACTACTGTCGGCACGCTAGCAGAGTGCAATGGGCGTATTTATTCCGTGACAACTCTCGAAAAACGAAAAATGGTACCTGACATTAAGACATTAAACTACAGTAGAATGAGTCAGGCAATGAAAAGACCTAGCTGATATTCTATGTCAGGGGTCAGCAACCTTTTGAAGCGGAGGGCCAAGTTCCATGAAGCCAACAAGGCAGGGGGGCCGCACTGGAAATCAAGAGGGGGGGGGGGGGGGGGGCATTGCAGGCTAACAGAAAAAGTTCGGTGAACTGACAATAATGTACAAAACTGCCTAAGTTTTGGCTAAATTGTGGCTAAATTCTAGCCAAGTCTGAAGATATGGGGCACAATGCCAAATGCAAGTGATATCTAACCTATTTTAGGTTCAAAATGTCATGTCGGCCTTGTCATATATGAAGCGACAAGGGGAAAAGGGGGGGGGGGGTGGGTTCTGACGTCGGGCCGGGGGCCGCATAATGCTGCCTCGAGGGCCGCATGCTGCCCGCGGGCCGCTGGTTGCTGACCCCTGTTCTATGTGATAATAATCGAAGGAACTGGGCCGGCCACGTAATCCGTAGAACAATAATAGCAGCTCCGTAGAACAAGCAACCGATGGCAAGTTTGAGCAAGAAGGTGTACTACCAAAGAGAAAAGTACAGAAACCGACAATGGGGGCGAGTTCGATAGAGCGATGAAATTAGGAAGTTCGCAGAAATAAATTGAACAACTCGTGGAAGATACGTCAAATTGGAGTTCTTTAGCAAAGGCCCTCGGCATGCAGCATAGATGCAAAATAGCCTGATTATGATGATGGTGGTGCGCATGATGATGATGATTAACTCCCAACCGACTCAATACGCTTCAAAGCAGAAATCAAAGCGTGCAATACTAAACAAAATATGTGCCTAATGTTGAGGGAAGCGAAGAACATAAATGTCGTTATGTTGCTTGTTCCACTTTTCTATATATGTAAATATACCGCCCACTCGCTATGATGAACCTAGTTTTCCACCACTTTTTCGCTGTGTTTCTGTAATGTAATATGCATGTCAGTTACACATAAACAGAAAAAATGAGCACTAAGGCTTGAAACAGTGAAACTCGGCGATTCTGAAGACTTATTTCGTTGCTTTTAGGTTGTTTCTAGGCCTTAGCTAGGTGACGCAGGTTGTTTCTAGGTTGCTTCTAGGACGTTGCTAGGCCTTAGCTAGGTGCTGCTAGGTTCTCCCTACGTTGATACTCAGTGCAGAGACGTTCGGGTTAACCACAGACAGTCACAGACGCGACATTAATGGCCAAACTGCAGAGAGAGAACCTCGCGCTGAAACCAAGCGTTCCCACTTCTCATCGATGTACGGGCACGTCGTCATTGGCGTAGGCCTTCCATCGCTTCGGCGTCTTTTCACAGTCGCCGTAGCCTTTCCCGTTCCCTAGTATTATCTCGTTTTAAGTTCCCGGGGTATTAGGCTCACCGCCGTTTAGGTGCATAGGCAGAAATTTTTTTTCGGGATAAAAGGGAAGAGGGGGCCAAGCCCTTGATCTGAGTTGGTGTCCGGACTGGTAAGTGTGCTCGAGTGTAATTTTGTGCTCTGTATCTCATGGTAGAAAAAATATTTGGGAATTTGGGGGGGGGGGGGGGACACGGGCTCGGTGTGCCACCCCCTGGCTACGCTACTGCGCCGTCGCTTTGCACAGCCATTTGTTGTTGAGCTAAATGTTGCCTTCTTCATTTTTTTTCATTTTTAGTGGAACCAGTGGTGATTAAATGCGGTTTACCCTACTTTTCTAGCACACACTCGTTCATGATCATGATAGTTTTTTTGGTTCACCGGACAACGAACGATTTCCTAAACAGCTTCGATGTTAAAAACATTCTCTGAAGTAATATAATGAAACAGAAGCGCCGACAAACATGAGGCAGTACAAGGCAGCACTGTAACTGGCCCGAACACGTACGAGAGGCAGTAATCGGACAAGGGCGGGCCACAAGCGCTACGGTTGAAGCAAGGCGATCGTTCCGTCAAGCTGAACGAGGCATACTTCAGACTAGGCGTTGCGTAAGCCAGCGGCGGGCAGTGGACTCGTATCACGTTAAACGACTCACCTGTGCGACCTATTTATTTAGTGGTGATCCGAAGCCCGGATCACGCGTCAAACGACTGGCGCGTACTCGCCGAACTGTACAGCCCGACATGTCCTCCATGCAACCAGAAACGAGGTGACATCGAAACACGATTTCCGCTCCTGATGGAGCATTCAATGTTCTGAGAGAGCCGTTGCTCTTTCGCTGCGCAGCGACAATTTAGTGTAGCGCGCGAATGTTGTGGAGAATGGGAGCGTTTGCGCTTGCCTTTCGCAAGCTTAACACATATATATTGAAAGAAAACTTACCGGTGGGGTTCACAGTAACCTTTGCGATGTAAAGGCGCCCAAATCACATCTATCTATCTATCTATCTATCTATCTATCTATCTATCTATCTATCTATCTATCTATCTATCTATCTATCTATCTATCTATCTATCTATATCTATGTGTGTGTGCGTGCGTGCGTGTGTGTGTGTGTGTGTGTGCGTGTGCGTGTGTGTGTGTGTGTGTGTGTGTGTGTGTGTGTGTGTGTGTGTGTGTGTGTGTGTGTGTGTGTGTGTGTGTGTGTGTGTGTGTGTGTGTTTGATTAAGTAAAATCTTTGAGCGCAAATAAACGACGCGGGACCAAGAAAGAGAAACCCACACCACAAGCGCGACACACACACACTAGCTTTGGGCATAGCTCAATGTACGTATAAAGGGGGGATTTTATTGCGATAGCAATTATATGGACACTCGCGGCTGGTTTTCGCCGTCGGCGTCGGCGTCGGCGTCATTTGCCGTATATGTATATGTATATATATAACCCGTCGTTCGTGAGCGTGAAAAGATGCGAGGGGGGGGGGGGGGGTCCCTCGAGCGACCTTCGATTTTACGAGCGGGGGCGCGCGCGTTATCTCCCCTTCTCGGCGGCCGACAGCGGGCGGGGGGGGGGGGGGGGGGGGAGGGCGACGTTCGATTTTACGAGCGCGGGCGCGGGCGCGCGCGTTATCTCCCCTTCTCTGCGGCCGACAGTGGGGGGGCCGGTGTACCCTTCTACGTGCTGCGCTCTCAACGCGAAGAGAATTCTCTTAAACAAGCGTTTTCTAGAGTTGCGTGAGATCGGATCCAAAAAGAGTTAGCTGCCAGCCTCACTTCGTATAACATTACAATTTTTTGCTATCGCATTCATTGCTTCACCCTTGCGGTGAAACTGTGACTTTTTTCTTTATAGATGATTATTAGAAATCATCGTTTTTAGATACCACTACTCCTTTTCAGAATAATTTTACTGTGCGTTTCTTGCTTGTTTTCTCTTGTCTCCCTACGACCTACTGGGGAGCGCAACTTTAGCCTGTTTTTTTTTTTTCTTCGCGTCATCCAGGCGGTGTGGGCGACCAGTCGGAGAGCTTTAGCATCACGCGACGCGAATTAATATCGCCAAGGGTGTCGCACGCATGGTAAACACGGTGCAACGTGGTCGGGACGCGGTGATCACGCCACCACCATTTCTCACGTCGCGTGACTCCTTCGCACCGAGATAGTTCCTTATTGTTAGACTTCCTTTACGAGACAACGCTTGCTCAGTGTCTCGCATGAATGTCCGTCTGTCACCACTCAACCGCCGTACAAATAAAACGTGGCAAAGCAGTGCGAATAATGCTTTGAACAACACGCTCCATCTGTTACTCTTTCGCGGGTGACGACTTACCGCTTGTTCTGACGTCCTCTATGTGGCCGTTGATATTTTTTTTATACGCAGGGTTACAAAGCAGCTCCATACGAAGTAGGAGATAGGCATGCGTTGTCCTGCTGCACAGCTTCTGGTAAGCTGCACCGACTGGTTCAGAGAAACTCGCGTAGCCGTCGAAGCCTCGTTTAAGTAATGCTACCCAAAGGTAGACATCCAAAACGATTTGTGTAGTAGTTCAAACTCCCACAATATCACTGACGGGTCTGACGTCCCTAGGGTGGTTGGGTGTTTTTCGTCTACAGCTCACCTTTGAGACTTCGTCCGCCGGGGTGGTGTGGCGGTTACGGTGCTCGGCGGCTGACCCGAAGGTAGCGGTTTCGATACCGACCGCCGCTGTGGCATTCAGATGGAGGCCAAATGGTGGAAGTCCGTGTACTGTGCGATGTCAGTGCACGTTAAGAAACAACAGGTGCTCAAAATTTCCGGAGCTCTCTACCACGACGTCCCTCATAATTATATCATGGTTTTGGGGCACAAAGCCCCAGATATTATTATTATTATTTTGAGGCTTTGGTTGTTAAGATATATTTTATTTGACAAACTTGTTCACAAATATTTAGGCTTGAGGCTAAAGATCTTGTGTACTTCGTGGAAACCTTTTATTTCCACTATTAAGCGCTGTTACCGGACATTCGGTGCTTTCAGCTCTATCGTACTTTAAATCATTCCTTCCAAGGCGTGCTCAGCAGCATTTATTGCGAGTATTCACTCTTAACGCTAGTTGGCGTTTCACATTTCTCAACAAAATAGTCATTGATTTAATTAATCAGGTGACTAGTAGGCTTGATGACTAGTTTCTCTGATTTAATCAATCATCTAGAATCCACTAATATTCGTAAACACTTCGTATTGCACGCAATACTTGGCAATAATATGCAAATACTGCCGAGCTGCGCTTCATAAACTTTTAAAGAGCCTCTTGTGAGCGTGTCTTTGAAAGAAAATGCATAAGAAAAAGATGCGGCAAGCCAGACTCATGCAAATTCGCGTTGCCTTGAAACGACGTCTTAAACAACCAGCCAATGAAACAGGTTTCTATCCGTCGGTCACCAAGTGCAAATACATACAAACAACGCCACAGACGTAATGCGTACATGGCACCTACATAACGGATGTTAATCGCACGTTCAAGCAACGTACTTCCGCTCTTCAGTTTTTTCACAAATTTATACCGCATACCATTTCACAACATTTCTCTTGCTATACGGGCCCGAACTCGATGAATAAATAACAGGCGTCATTTCTCTCTCGCGGGCGGCGCTTATTCATTTCCTCGCTCTGCGAAGCAACTAGCGGCCACTAATCGGATTAGAATCCGCGATGAGGCGCCACACGACCCCCATCTCTTCTTCCTCTTGAAGTCTCGAATGCTGCGCAGCTCGCCCCTTGCTTCTGCTGCTTTTATGAGTACAGTGTTAAAGAAAGGCCTGGTGGGGAAAAATAAGCTTGACTGGAAGCTGAGGGGTTTCATAAGCGAACGAAGGAAACGAAAGCACGGGCACTTACAGTGCGGTGGGCGGGCCTGTGGCGTAATCGCTAAATGGTTGTAACCCTAAGCGGATCGCGAGCGGCTTTGGGTATAAACGCACAAGGGGCGTCGGCTTTCGTTCAAACTGCGCCCTGAATGAAAGGAACGAGCGCGTCCGGTCTGACCCCTGCTTGATCCTAAATGACGTACTGGAGAGGTGTGTACGCGTAACCGCATAAACCGGTGACTCAGCAAGGTGCTTGCCCCATTGAGAAATAAAAATTAAGTTCATAGTAGCAGCTTCATTCTTTTATTTTTCCCTATAGCCAGAAATACACGTATGATCGTATTGACAGAACTAGTTTTAAATGCCAACATACTTTCGATGAGTAAAAATTACTAGAAAAGGTTTAATGAAAAGATGTTTATTTTTCCATATGAAGATAATAAGAGTGATGCCATGAAAGGTGATGCCATAATAATAGTGATGCCATGAGTCAACGCATGGGGCGAAGTCTGCCCCATGCGTTGACTTAATAGGGAGGGAGGATGCTGCGACGAACTTCGCCCCCCCCCCCCCCCTGAAGGGGAACCATGCTCCCGCCTATGAGCATACCTATTAATACTTGGTGCAGTGGACGCCCACAAGAAGTAAAAGGTAAATGATTTTATTTATTTATTAATAATATTAATAATAATAATAATGATAATAATAATAATAATAATAATAATAATAATAATAATAATATGGGGGGGGTTTTGTTTGCCGAAACTACGATTTCAGTACGAGGCACGGTGCAGTAGAGGGGTCCGGAAGTTTCGACCACCTGCGTTTCTTTAACGCGCACTTTAAAGGGGCCATGACATGGTCATCCAACAATTTGCGGTTTTTGGCGAAAAACGAAGGTAGAGGCATTCAAATATGCTTGTACACATGTGAAAACTGGACAGTAAAAGATTATTTCAGTCCAAAATAAGCCGGGGAAGTCGTCGGCTGTAAACTCCGCCCACCGCCGGCGACCGCCATTTTGCCATGACATGCGTGACGTCACTAACTGCGAGGAGCAGTGACGTCGTCTGCTACGTTCCACACGCGGTCAGTGTGTTCACTGCGAGTGTTGCTCTGCTGCTGTTTCAACCGCTGCAAGTCATTTAGTTCCAGAGGCAAGTTGAGAAAAGCAGAAATAGCTCGTTTGCACGCGCAGCTGAACATGGAACACGGAATGCAGACCGTGCAGACGCTCGCAGAGCAAGCTACTCGTTACGTCACAGCTAGCGAGTGTGCCAGTGTTGCCCAACTCTCAGGCCACTCGCTTGTTTATCAAAGTATTCAATTATAAATTAATGGCACGACCAAATGCGCTAAAATTTCGCCAGCTTGTCTGTGAACGTACAAGGATCAACCTACATAACACAGATTATGGTTGAAAATTGGGTGTCATGGCCCCTTTAATGTACACACGTGCTTCTAGCGTTCCGCATCTATCGGATTTTTAAGAAAGAAAAGATGAAAAATGAGCACCTACCAGCGTAGTTACTCTTGCCTATCTTCAGTAGCTCCCTTGAGAATACTTTCTCTTACGGCATCAGAATACTCCACTCTTGACGCTGCGCCGCGCAGCAAGAGCAAATGTCATAGTGCATTAAAAAAAGAAAAGATTACGAACAAAAAAACATATACTATCAACGTAGTGCATATACGAAAAACTTCAAGGATCAGAATTCTATGAGAATTGCTGAGGGACGTATTGTGTGCTTCCAGACTCCATTTTTCTTTAGAGGCGTAGCATTGGTTTTTATTTATGCCGATGTGAAGTAGCTGATGACTAGAGACTGGATTATAGGCAAATGCCTATTTTTTTCCTTGCGTTCCTA
>JALIZH010013077.1:57500-66702 GCA_030522465.1 Rhipicephalus appendiculatus
TTGCAAGTACGAGCGCGATACGTAGACAGGGACAGGAAAGACACGGACAAGCGCTTGTCCGTGTCTTTCCTGTCCCTGTCTACGTATCGCGCTCGTACTTGCAAAACAATCGTGGTTTTGGGACGTAAAACCCCAGATATTATTATTATTATTTATAGACTCTAAATTTCATTTCAGTTCTTCATCCTTTTCATTCTGTCACACCTAGTTAACAAAGGAGAACCACGCACCTAGCGTATTGTGACAGATGTCCGCACTTTCCGTTTGCACGGTCTGGCCACCGCAGTTTCGCACTTTGGAAGCGCAACCATCGTGTTCTTGCTCGTTTACTGTTTCCGCACTGAATTTGCTACGATGAGTATACAATTAGGTGGATTCCGTTATCACGCGCACGCTTAACTCAACGATGCGTAATGTTGAGAGGAGGCGATGTTTCAGCGATTCACAGCTTCACACTCGAAGGAATAGTAAGAGCGCGTGTGGCTCATTTCCGTGAGTCCTCCTAATGTCCCACGTATAAGACTATATTTAAAGAGACACGTTCTCCCTCATCTGGGTCCCAAGACTCTCTGATGAGAGTATTTTGCTCTCCAAAGAGACTTCACGTGTGTCTTTAAACAGAGTCGTATAGGTGGCAAGTGAGGGCTGTAGAAATAAAAAAAAAAAAAAGACTAAGAATTTTTTTTTCTTAGAGTGCATGACAGCGCTTCTTCCTGTACAAACGTACATATACCAGCGGCGTTTTCAGCCTGCCTGATGGAGGGCGAAACGGTAATCGCAGTACTTTTACTTGCGTGCGTCCTGTGTGTCCTGTGATTGGCTGTTGTCGCACCAATTGCCTATGCATAACATCGGAAATAATAATAATGATAAAAAATTGGTCGCGTATCTGCGTGCTTCGCTGCAAATGTCGTCGAAAGACGATAGTCTTGTGCCGGCCGTACTCCTATGTTTTGCCTTGCCTCAGACAGCGCCTACTCTACGTTGAATTGGCCGCATCTGGCTGGCATTGATAAAATAGAGGCGGCGCTGCGCGAGATATGGACGCCATCGAAAAACATGAGCTTGTGCTGAACCAAGGGCCACTGCCAGCGGCTGGACTTTATCGTCGGCAAAGCGCCATTTCGTGCAAAGCGTCGCAGTCCATGCACAGCTTCGCAATTTCAGCACAGCCTAAAAGACACTAGGGTCTTTAGAATTACGTATCTGTGTATTTTCTAATAAAAGAACACACGACCGGATACTTACATATTAATGTTGGGCCTCAGGTATGCGTAGTATTTGCTTTGTGATCGAATATGTTCCCAAGTATGAAAGCAAATGCCAGTTCAAGATGGCTGGCCGTTCAGAAATTAGGTAAACTTTGGCCCTGTACCTAGCTGAATCGGATCACGGACAGACAGACAGACCAAAATTTTGGCGTTTAAGTATCCCAAGAAAGACTATCGTCTTTAATAATAATCTCTGGGGTTTCACGTCTCGGAAACAAGATATTTTATCAGAGACACCGTAGTGGAGGTTCCGGAAAAAATTGAAGGACACTTTGTACATTCTAAAGTGTGTTCTGCGAAAGCGTGTGGCCGTTCCACTGACTATGCCATGTCTTTTTTTCTTTTACACTCTCAGTGGGATAACACACAAAGCGAATGTGTGCGTGTTTTCTTTTTTTAATTCTTTACCGCGAGTCGCAGCGAGACGCGAGACTAATCTTCCTCCGTTCGCATGCGTTAGTATTTTCTCGCGCTTTGTGCTTCGTGCAAACGCCATAGCGTTGTAAAATCGAAGCTGTATTCCATGAACGCCTGTGTCCATTGAGACGGCGTCGGTCAGAATGATTGCAAACGCTGGGCACAGCGAAGCTACGCAAGCAAAGAGCGAGCGCTGTAGAGTCCGACGCGACCAGCGTCCGTTAGCGCCTCCCGGCGGCGCCTGGCTCCGTGCCAGAGCTCGGATGGACGGGACGGACGGACACGGACGGACGGACGGACGGACGGACGGACAGACAGACAGACAGACAGACAGACAGACAGACAGACAGACAGACAGACAGACAGACAGACAGACGGATGGACGGACAGACGGATGGACAGACGGACGGACGGGCGGACGGACGCACGGACACCAGACAGACGGACGGACAGACGGACGGACACCGGACAGACGGACGGACGGACGGACGGACGGACAGACACCGGACGGACGGACAGACACCGGACGGACGGACACCGGACAGACAGACGGACGGATGGACGGACACCGGACGGACGGACGGACGGACACCGGATGGATGGACAGACCAACGAACGGACGGATGGACACCGGACGGACGGACGGATAGACGGACAGACAGACGGACGGACGGACGGACACCGGACGGATGGACAGACGGAGGGACACCGGACGGACGGACGGACGGACAGACGGACGGACGAACGAACACCGGACGGACGGACGGACAGACAGACGGACGGACGGACGGACGGACACCGGACGCCGGACGGACACCGGACGGACGTGAGCATGAGACATTAAAGGCTTTCGCCTTAATATTGAACATCTGGTGTTCCTTAACGTGCACTAACACCGCATGGGACACACGGACCTCTAGCATTTCGGACCTCTCCCTATGGAGAAAGAGGGCGCGCAGCTTCGTGTAGCAGCGCCACTCTCTCTAAATAGGGAGAGGGCGCGACGCCGCGTCAGAAAGCCACGCGCTGACACGCTGCAACGCGTACGTGAGGTCAGGCCTTAATGCGTCCGGCGCTGCCGGTGTCGAACCCGCGATCTTTGGATCAGAAGCCGAGCACCACAACCACTGCTCCAGCGGGGCGGACTTTTATAACATCGATGGCAATGTCACACAAGAAAGGCAGGGAGCTTGCCGGGGCACGCTTCCGAACAGCTCCTGCGATGCACAAGGATGCAGGGGCGTAGCCAGAAATGTTTTTCGGGGGGGGGGGGGGGCGGGCACGTGCCCGGTGTGCCACCCCCTGGCTACGCCACTGCAAGAGCGGGTAGGGGCAATAGGGAAAAAAAAAAGCCCCCCACCTCCCCCGAAGGGAATCGTGAGGAAATGCGAATGCATTTCGCGCGCGCTTCACTCCATTTATATATGGTGGTTGTGGTTTGAAGAAGGAAAAGGCGCCTAATTTCTGCAGCCCGGTCGGGAGCACGGCGCAGCGCCTTTTTTTTTTTGCTTTTTCTTGTTTTTTTAACTTTTTTTTTTATTTTTTAAATTTTTTTTTCATATATAGCTCCGCCGAGCTCCGCCGCAGACCGCTTTTAGTTAACGCGCACGCTGCGAATTTTTATTGTTCAACAACGCACAGGAGAAATCTCCCACCGGCACCACCTTGGAGGTCAAGATTCATTGCCATATATACGGGGTGGCCAGTGAACGGTTGTGCAGCGCGAGCAGTCGGTTTTTTCAACCAAGAAACTCGCTAGCAGACGCTGCCTGTGTCGGCGTCGCCAGGCGAGAGAGGGAGAGGGGGGGAGCGTAGGAGAGGAGAGAGAGGTGGGGTGCGCATGCGCAGTGGGAGTGTGGACGCTGCGGGCAGAGATGCCTAGAGAAGAGAGGGGGGAGCGTAGGAGAGAAGAGAGGTGGGACGCGCATGCGCAGTGGGAGTGTGGACGGCGCGGGCAGGGATGCCTAGAGGAGAGAGGGGGGGAGCGTAGTAGGGGAGAGAGGAGGGGAGGCGCATGCGCAGTGAGGGTGTGGTTGCCGCGGGGAGGGATACCTAGAGGAGGGAGAGAGGAGGTTTTTTATCTTTATTTTTTTTTTGAAAGGGTTTGCGCATGCGCAGTAAGGGCGGTCACGCCGTACACCACCACCACCGGATTACGCTTCGCCATAAGATGCTTCACATCTAACACCTGCCGGCGCGCACACCTCCTCAACCTATCCTCCTCCTCCTCCTCCGCGGACAACGCCAACGCCGCACAACGCCAACGCCGGATGCCTGACATAGCCCGACTATGAAATGCATTCGCATTTAAAAGAAGGATAACGATCGACATGAAGTGTTGCTCCATTCTGGTTGCTTTCATTAGCCACGTGCGTCCAGGTGCCATGCAATAAAAAATGCGTATAGGTTAGGCGAGTTTTCAGTTTCTGAGTTTACTTGAATTAACCCCGGAGGCTATTTACGCCTCTTTTTTAGTGACGCCTCTTTTTTAGCAATCGATGAACGCCTTAGTTTCTCTTCCAAGTACTTCCGGTGGAGCACACACTTCCGGTTAACCGGATACTCAGAAAAGAAGTCTTGTAAAAAAAAATGAAACTGGTATAAAATCAACGCTTACTCCTGGTTCGAGTTGGACAATTATGATATCGGACCATACGTTTACTCAAGATTAGTGTCAATTAGCGAGCAAGATACTCAGTGAAAGAGAATTGAATGATTTAATCGGAGGAGCAGATGTTTTTCTTGTGAGACGTGGCTTTGTGTCGACACCTTGCGGAGCAAATCTCAACCACGTGCTCCTTTCTGCGTGGCCCCTGGGATTCGCTTCGGCAGTGCGACGAATTGCAAAGTTAACGCGAGGAATTCACCAAGGCACGCGATGGCTGAGGAAACAATGCCATAGTGAAAAGCCTAAGCCAAGTATTAGGGTCTCCTGTAACTTCTTTTTCTTTTCGAGAAACTAATATGGCTACATAAAAACGAGGACAGAGAAGAGGCTTCAGACACACGAGCGTTCGTCCGTCTGAACTACGTCCTCGTCTTGTGCTCTATTAAATCTTATAGCATCTTGCCAGCACGCAAAACAGTCGCCTTAATACTTTCAGTCGAATGAATGAAGCACTTCAGACCTTCAAGGAGTGCTGTCAGGATTGTGAGTCACTCTAAAAGGGGCATTTTTCGTTTGCATGGTGTTCACTATCAACGCTCTCCACACACCGGAGCAGGGCAACATGGGTGAAAAATTTTACTTTAATTTTAAAGTTTTCGTCGCCAAGCATCTGTCCCGTGTCCCAAGAGCTCATGCATTCAACAAAAGTACAGACTTCGAGAACAGCTTCTGGCAGCGCTGGATTTGTTGCAGAGATTCGCGCGCAGTGACGACGCCGAAAGCCACTTGTACTGATCAGGAGTGGGAAAAATTAAGGCAGCTTCGCATTAGTGCTGCCAATCCAGAATGAAGTGCGGAGCTGGGCAGCCTTCTTTGTTTCTCTTCGGTTTTCTCTTTCTTTCCGCTCCACTTTCTTTCTTGTTCTTTTTTCACGTTTTTCAGTGTCCTTTTTTTTTGTTTACTTCTTTTTTATATATAATTTATTCCTCATTTTCTCCCTTTCTCTCCATTTCTATTTTTCGCTTGTTTCCCCTTTTATGTATTTTTATACGTGGTCTTGCCGGCGTTAAGCCAAGCGACGACAGCATACGACAGACCGAGTCCCAAAAGTGTTCCGCACTTGATATCATCATGAATAATAATAATAATAATAATAATAATAATAATAATAATAATAATAATAATAATAATAATAATAATAATAATAATAATATCTGCGGTTTAACGTCCCAAAATAGCGATATCATTATTGATATCATCATCAAGGTGCTCGAAGAACAAACGGAAGAAGACTTCTCCTTGAAGCTAGCGTCCGCTCAATATGGTACAGATGGCTAAGTGGTTTTGTCAGTCGCACGCCAAACTACGAGTTCACGACAGCATATAACGTGCCGGGCCCCTATAGTGCCCTGCACTTAAAAATGAACCAGGCCACGCTGAACTATTTCTGTACGATCAAGTTGTGTGCTTCTCGCCACTGTACTAATTTCTCTTTTTTTTTCCGTTTCTCACGTTCTTTTCTCATTTTTTAACGGTTTCGTCAAAAGCGTATCAGCGGGGTTCTACTGTGACTCCAGTTTGGCATATGTTAAACTCTTATTCTAGGAAGAAAGCGGGATTTAAAACTTCCATTTCCGTAAATAGATTTTGTTTAATGAGCATGGAAATTCTTAGTGATGAACATCATTACGATCAGCCTTACTCTGGCATAAGTATGACAACGTGTCGAGCGCTCAGTACGTTGCTATTACGAGTCACTTAATCTTTCCTTACTTCCATAGATCGTGAGATGATGGCCATGATACGCTCGCTGAGTGACAGCTGTGTCATATTGCCGCTTTGCATGGCGAGAGGACAAAGAATGCGAAGCGGGTGGCGGGCGATGTGATGGTTTCTGAAAGAAGGAGTTCAGGCGGGTTTCTTATTTTCTTTATCTTTTCTCGGAATATAGCGTCACTCAGGCACAAGCGTGTCATCGACCTCGATCGACGCGAGGACTTGTCAAGAACGCGTGGCAGCTGCTGTCGCCGTCGACACGGTGGCAGCGACGGCATCAGAGAAAGGCGACGACGCCACAGCCCGCCGGTGTCGTCGTTTTCACCGACACCGCAGACATGAACACGACGAGCCAGCCGTCGCGCATCATGCTATTCCAGCCCCAGGTCCCGCCCGCCCGCCTGCCCGCGGAGGCCGTGTCGTGTAAACAGAATGCGCGTCTCTCTCTTCCGTGGCATTCTATACTCGCGCATACATATTTGCTTTCTTCCTCTCCTTTTAAGCGATAGGTGGTGTTTCCTCAGTGACGTCTTCCGGCTTTCTTCGGAAAGCGCTTTGAATTTGATTCGTCTCTCCCAATATGTCACGTCTTGCGTGAGGCACCTAAGCCCCGCTGCCCGACTGCAGGTGGGCGTACCTGGAATGCAAGTACGAAGCGTGGCTTCAATCGTATCAATTCAGCTGCCTATGACGATTAAAATCAAAGGCGTAAGAAATTGACAGTTACATTGTTTCTCTTGTTTTTGCTTTCCGAAAACGACGAAACTTCACTGTCGTCCCTGTTCTGTATTTACAACGCGCACATTTAGCTAGGTTGGTTTGTCTTGTTCGTGCTTTGTCTTTCTTTGAATCTCTTTCTTTGAATCACTTTCTTTAGATTCAGGAGAACGTGTTATACAAGAAATCTACCCTTTGAAAAAGCCGTATGACGCTATACGTGGCACCTATTGAAGGACTGAACAATTGTAACTGTGGGTCACATTCCTAAAATGAACGAAAATATCATTCACATACCATAGCGCTATAATCTATAGCTCACATTTTTGTGAGCTGACATTAAAATAGTAGGCCCTTGTTACCTACAGCATAATGCTCTGAACTGTCCACAATATGAAACAATGCGCCGGATTAAGAGCCCTGCGCTAAATCATGGTATCCTCGAAATTAAAGGAACAGTAATCAGATTTCACTAAACCTAAAACGGGATACGAAGTGTACTTAACCATACAGATAAGAAATAAAAGTTCTGGCCACCCTATTTGTTTATCCTCGTTAGCTCACGCATTACCTTCATCCGCGCCATTTGCAACCATATATCTCTGCATTTTATCTATATGTTTTAAAAGAAGCATACGATTGCAGAAACGTAACCAGTGTGCTTTTGCTTTCCTGTGTACTTCCCGATTCTGTAGAAAACTTTGCCTCCCATTGGAACGCGAGGAAAACGGCGCCACAACTGCGAAATCGAACGAAACCGTTTGTACGTCCTTCCCCATGCCATCCCTTAAACGCCTTCGATCATTTCCTCCGTGTTATTTTCTGTTGTCTTGTCCCCTCATTTTTGTATATGCCTTTCTTGTGTGTCTCCCGCAACCCTCAACGCCGACGTATTTCCAGCATCTCCCCACAAAAAGGAGTGGCGTGCATGCGGGAATTTGCACACTGCAGTCCTGTGTTGGCCGCATTTACATATGCGCATATCGTAACGATACTTATGGCTGGAACAAGGCTGAAAGAGGGACCCGAAGCTATGTGTGTGCGTGTGTGTGCGAGGGAGAAAGGAACAGCAATGCGGTTCTTCGATCGGGCGTCCTTCAAAAAGCGAGCAAAGGAACGCAGGGAGTCTCCTCCTCAGAGATTTGTGGAAAACTCAGAGGGTGAAACAGTGTGGGCATAAGACAAAGTATAAGTTTCAGACTTCTGGTTCATGCCTCAGCATGCGAAAGACACTCTTTAGGTTGACCGTAGAGCAAAGAAAGCCCCGAAGATTCAAACAACGGGCGATGCGCCCCCTCATGTCTTGTAAGCGCCCGGGATGAGATTTGCGTCTCGGGGAATCTAATCCAGCAAAATGTGTGCGTTTGGTGGAAGCTGAAAGGGGGAGGGGGGGATATCTGAGCGCAGAACGTCCGAATTGCAAGAGATGGGAGGTCGACGTGCCTCTCAAGCCGTACGGCATGAGAAGCACGTCGACGCTCCCGCTAAAGCATCCCTTAGTCGCCGGCGCCGTCTGAAGAGCACGAACGTCGCGGTTGGGGTCATAACGCTTGTCGTCACGTTTGGGGGTAACGGGAGACAACCACACGGAGGAGGGAGACGCGTTAGGAAAGCCAGCTGAAGCGGCACTTTGGAACGTCATCGCCATCGGCGCCTCGTCACGCGACCTCCCTGGAATTGCCCGTCGCGTCGTCGTATGGCCAACCGTGAGGCATCGTCTCGTATAGGACGAGCGTGTCAAACGGTACACGCGGGCAGCCCCGGAACTAGCTGACGTCGGCACCATTCGGGGGCGCTGGGAGACGATTTCGCCAAAACCAACAAAGCGTAGACGTCATCGAATGGCTGCCACGTCTGTCCTCGTTTCTCTTTTTCTCACCACATATAGCGAATGGTTATTGTGGCAGAGACGTATGTCCTTATTTTTTTGTTCCTTCTTTCTTCCACGTCGCGACTTCGCTTTTGCGGCAGTTATTCCGTGCGAACACGTTCGCCCGTCTATATGCTTATGTTTCTAAAAATCGTTCGTTTGAGGGGAAACGAAGCTGTCAGTCGTTATATTGGTGTCGACGGCTCATGAAGAGCACCTTGCTCGTCCTCGGTACGGCCGCCACACACGACTCGCTTCTGCCGCATCTGTAGTGCCGTGGAAGCACCTCTACTGCGAAGAGACCGGCACGTCGTGTAGTGAGATGATATACATTCGCAGAACAGGGGTGATGATTACGACAAGGCGATCTCCGAAGTTTTAACGGGCAGAATAGCTTTCCAGCGCAAGTCAAATGCCGTTTCTTTCGCTGCCGGAGTGTGAGAAACCTCTGGGGCGCTATTTGCGGGAAGCAATGCCACTCGAAGCCGGGAGAGAAGAATGCTCGAAAAGAAAGCCGTTCTGGGAACATACCCCCACAAGAGA
>JALIZH010013078.1:0-20803 GCA_030522465.1 Rhipicephalus appendiculatus
CTTTCGCTCAAATAACCTTTGTTTAGTTGTGCTGCCGTGCCCAGGGGCTGCTCTGCTTATTAGTGTCTGAAATGCTATTTCACGTTGAGAAATTACTGTTACTTTCTGGGGACGTTGAAACGAACCCCAGGACCTGGAACTGACTTAACCCTCCTCTTTAAACAGATTCAACAAATCGCTGATGATGTCAAGGAAATTAAGAATGACCGGCTTACTGCCATCGAATCTAAACTAGAAAAAGTAGCAGCTCTTGGATGAGAAGGTTGCCTCATGTGTAACCACGGTAAACAAACTACAGCAATCCCTTTCAGCTATGGAAGTCAAACTAGACGACCTTGAAAACCGCTCGCGACGGTCTAATCTAATACTGTATGGAATGCCAGAGAACGGCAAAGAAAATGACAGGGACCTTGCTGAAATGGTTAATGAAGATGTAATAAAGAAGCTACTTGAACTAGAACCCGTGGCTATCGAGCGGATCCATAGACTAGGAAGACCTTCCGCCAATAATGCACGGCCGATAATACTAAAGCTTCTAGATTTCCGGGAAAAAAACTGCTATTCTGAAGAATTGCTATAAATTAAAGGGTTCAAAGATCGCGGTGGGAGAAGATTTCTCTCCCCCGTGTGCGTGACATCAAAAAGAAACTGTGGCAAGCAGCTAAAGCAAAGAAAGTGGCAGGTGAAAAGGTAAATCTCGTGTTCGACAAATTGAAAATCAACAATGAAGTATTTGAATGGGATGAGGATGCAAACTGCATTCGGCCTATTAAGCGCAACCCTCAGCAAAAAAACGAAGAAACCCAACTGCGCACGTTGCGACCACGCGACACCCAGAAACGCACCAAGTAAAGTTCGCAAACATAAACGTTCGCAGCATTATTCTAAAGACAACCTGGCTTGAATCATTTTTACTCAGCACAGATGCCGACTTTGTCGCACTCACCGAAACGTGGCTGTCAAGTGACGTCAGGGACTTCGAGATAACGCCGCCAAACTATGTAATCTGACGTAAAGACAGAACTACTCGTGGGGGAGGTGTGGCCATCCTAATAAGAAAACATATCGCCTTTACGACCCTCCCCGATGTCGAAGGAGTGGAAGCGGTATTCTGTCAAATGCACTTAACCGCCTGTCCAACGATAATAGGTTGCGTTTATCGCAGTCCCTCGTCACCCTTGGAAGCAATGCATTCCCTCTATCAATACCGGCACCTTCACGCTCTTGCAAGTAGACTCATACTGGTTGGCGATTTTAACCTTCCTGATATCGACTGGCTCACCATGAACCATCAGTCACCTTCGTCCGACATTATTATTGATATTATGCTGACATGTAATCTCTCTCAAATTGTTAAAGAGCCCACACGTGTACAGGGGTGTTCTTCAAATGTACTTGACCTAATTTTTATTAGTGACCACTTTCCCGCAGATAAGGCCACCATTGAACTAATAGATGGCATATCCGATCACAAGATAGTATCATGCTCGATTCCCCTTACGTGAGCGTATCAGGCATTCCAACTCAGTTGTGTCTTATCTCGACTTCAGCAATGCTGATGACACTAGTATACTGGACCACTTATCACACGAATTTAGTTCATTTGAGCAGCTTGCCGGTCATCCGGACATTGATATGGAAACGTTGTGGCAGAAATTTAAAGAAGTTGTATCGTATTGCATTTCTCACTACGTACCAACTAAAACAAAGAGGGAAAAGACAATTCAATCCATGGATAAATCGAGACATTATTCATGCAAAACGTAAAGTAAAGCGTCTGAGAAAGTCTTCAAAACAAACGTCGAATGTTATAATTACTAAGGACCTTAAGGGAAGCCATTAGTTCCATGAAGTCTCAAATTAAAGCGCCCAAAAATTACTACTTTTCTTGCACTTTACCTAACTTTATAAATGATGCACCTCAAAAGTTTTGGAACTATCTAAATCCAAAAAATAAAAAAAGATTGTACAGTGTCTGCAGGTGAAAGCAGAGAACGAGCTAATCTGTTCAATAACTACTTTCATTCAATTTTCACTACAGACAACGACATCCCGCCGCCTCTCGAAATTCATAGCGTCAACTCCCCATTGAACCTGTCCGCTTAAGCGAAGCAGGTATATTTGACATTTTGCTAAAAACAAAGATACAGAAACAACCAGGACCTGATAATATACCGAATCAGTTTCTCACCGGTTACGCCGAATGGATAACCAAATATCTGTTTATTATCTTTAGCATGTCCCTAACAAAATGCTCACTCGCCCAATGACTGGAAAACGGCACAGGTCATACCAATTCACAAATCGGGTAGTGAAGTCGACGTCGCTAATTATCGCCCGATATCCTTGACAAGCACAATTTGTAAAATACTAGAGCACATTATTCTTAAGCATATCACTATTAACCTTGAAAACGAGCACATTTTGTCACCATTTCAGCACGGGTTTCGTAAAGGTCTATCCACCGTTACGCAACTAACCGAATTAATACATGAACTGTCATCGGCCATTGACCATCGAAAGCCTTAAAAAGATTATTTTTCCTTAAAAGACGACTACGTTCCGCACCACCTCAAACAAAACTCTTAGCCTATAAAACCTTAATTCGCCCATTAATAGAATACGCTAACTTAGTCTGGTTCCCGGCCACAAATAACCTAATTAAAAAGCTAGAAGGTGTACAAAGGAAAGCAGTTAGATTTACCTACAACAAATACAGTTTGCTCGATTCACCCACTGAACTAATCGCGAGAGCTGGGTTACTAACATTACGAAATCGCGCTAAACTCGCACGCCTAAAAAATGCTCTTCCAACTTATTCATACGCAGCTAAACATCGACAGCTCTAGATTCATATCTATTTCAGAAACTAGACAGTCACGCCACAAACATCCACTAACATTACAGGGAATACCGTTTCAACACCAACTGCTTCAAGTACTCCTTCTTCCCTCAGTCAATTAGAGAATGGAATAGATTGCCCGCTTGTATGACTAATAGTAAGGATTTGAATACTTTTTTAACTTTACTTGAAAACCATATTCGTGCCACTCATAGCTGAAATGACTTTTTTTTCTCTTTTTTTCTTCCACTTGTACAGTTTTTGGATGCTTTTGAATGTCAGTTTTATCAGTGCAATACGTAGTATATTATCTTCATGTTTATCAGTCACTTTTTTTTGCGTGAAATTGAAGGCGTCCACTATGTACCATTTATGTGTTCTAAATGTTTTTTTTTTTGCCACATAGGTTGTGATTCCATACTCTTCATGTAATATTATAGAATATCTGTAGTCACGTATTTTCACATGTAAGTGCAAGTGTATCTATTGTGTATTTTGGTTGCCCTCCTGCAATAGTTTCCCTTGGGACGGGCAGTATGTAAAAAATAAATAAATAAATAAATAAATAAATAAATATAATAACGAGGAGTACCTTAGAAGTATGTTTTGCGAAATTCACACATTTACGGACAGTGCATCATAATTCGCGCCTGAAGAGGGGTTATTTAGGATTGTGCAGCTGTTTACAGAAAGAAATACTCGCGCATCTCTCATGCAAGATTCAGGTTTGAAGCAGGTGCCAGAAGTGTGTACAAATAGGAAAGTTATGCTACTTGCACGGTGCTGTCACAATGCGACGTACCTCTATGAACTGTACGCATAGCTAACAACGTGTTCCTGCTTACGCAAACAAGCCCAACGCTAAGCTGGCCAAGACACCAAAATTTTAAAGCAAGTATAATTTTGCCATTTTTAAATTTCTTGAACAGGAAAAGGACGATGATCTAGGCTTCACAATTGTTATAGTACCACAAGAATCCACGTAACCCAACCACTCATTTTGTGTGAGCATAAATTAAGTAACTACAATTGTAACCAGGATGGCGAGGGCTGGCACGTCAGATGTTGCGAGAACAATGCAAGCGCCTTGATGAACAAACTATGCTTATACACTACAATCGAAGATGATAGAAAGGTGTCATGAGAAGAAGGGCAATTAATATCAGCAGTTTGTTTTGCTGGTATGCCTCGTGGGTCGATTGCTGTACTCTGCTCTTTGAATCCAATTGATTCTAAGGGATTTGTTCATCATGAGCCACTTTTCAAGTACAGCCATTATTGGGGGTGGAAGTAGAATGGAGGCCTACCATGGTGCATGCGCCACTTCGTCTTATATCGTCACATTCGTCGCATTCCCCTTCATTCTTGAGCTCTCTATTTTCTCTGACCTACTTGCCGTGTGCTTCAATAAAGTTGCATGAATTAAAGCGAGTAGGCTTGGTTCATGCACCGACTGTACGGTGCCACCTGGTGATACCTCAGCTCTCGCTCTGACCAACAGACGCGGATGTAAAGCTGTAGCGTGCTTCCAGTCGCAACGTTGCTCTCTTCTTCTGCATGTTCTGTTTGGTATGACTAAATGAACGAGCAGTAGTGTCCTGGTTCACTGGACGGTACTTCCCTGTACACCGTGCCGTTCGCAATACGTTGTGTTCTCCCCGCTTGCTAAAGTCAACATGTCGCACGCATCATATGATTTCATGAAAACAATCCGCTTAGTCATTAATATCATATGATGCGGTTGGTCGGTTATCCGACGAAGCAAAGAAGAACTACTCAGATGTGTTCTGTTATGCTCAAAGATAAAAAAAAACCGGCAGATCTCACGCATTGTGGGAATCGATGTAATGCGAAGCAGCCAGAAAGGAGCAAATCAGGCTATACGTAACATGCGTGTTATGATACACATGATGAAACAGGCGCCATATGCACCAAGACTTAAAAAGGACACAAAACGGAGCGCTTTCTAAGACTTCGTGCATATTGCGCTTGTTTCATCATGCACCTATACCACAATCCAACCGGGCAGTCAGGATTTACATGTTAGGACCTGTCAATTATGTTCGCCATACAGTCACGTCACGCAATACCAATTATGGTGTATACCAACCTAGCGAAACGGCCACGAGCGCACCACGAGCATGACATGTAAATCACGTTGCGCATGATATGTATGTCATGGTTTTCATGTTACCACCTGTCATTTATATTTGTCATACAGACACGTCACGCAATATCAAATTTATTGTACATCAAGCTAGCGAACTGGCCGCGAGCGTGCCGTGAGCCTGGCGTGCAAGTCATGCTGCACATGACATGTCATGATTTTCAAATTACCGCTTGTCATTTATCTTCGTCCTAGAGTCACGTCACGCAATACCAAATTTTTTAAATGCGAAGCATTTCTTAGCGAACTTCGGCGAGTTTGTGCGTATCTAGGTATCTATCTATCTAGCCACCTACGACTTTGTGCTCTCCTGGCCGTATCGTTAATGGGATTTATACCAAATTTGGTATGGAATAACATGACTATATGACGAATAAAAATGGCTGGTCATATCATGAAAATCATGACTAACTTGCCATGAAAAGTATGGTTTACATGCCACGCTCATGGCGCGCTCGCGGCCGTTTCGTTAGCTTGATATACACCAAATTTGGGATTGAGTGACGTGACTGTCTCACGAACATAATTGGCAGGTGGTAATATGCAAATATTGATGTGCATGTCATGAACAACATAATTTACATGCCACGCTCATGGCGCGCTCGCGGCCATTCCATTATTTTCATATACACTAAATTTCTTTGGCATTCAGTGACGTGACTATATGACGAACATAAATGACAAGTGGTAATATGGAAATCATGACTTGTCATGTGCGACATGACTTGCATGCCACGCTCATGGCGTGCTCGCGGCCGTTTCGTTAGCTTGATATATACTAAATTTGGTATTGAGTGACATGACTGTACAACGAACATAAGTGGCAGGTGGTAATATGAAAATCTTGGCATACATGTCATCTACAATGTCATTTACATGCCACGCTCATGGTGCGCTTGCGTCCAGTTCGCTAGATTGATATACACCAAAATTGGTATTGCGCGACGTGACTGTGTGACGAACATAAATTACAGGTCCTAACATATAAAACATGACATGCAAATTATGTAAACCATGATTTGCGCGTTCGTGGCTGCTTCGCATTACATCGATTCCCCCCCCAGTACGTGGGATCTGGCGGGTTTTTTTGTATATCAAGCTATCGAAATGGCCGCAAGCGTGCCATGAGCGTGGCATGCATGTCATGTTGTACATGACTTGTCATCATTTCCGTATTACCACTTGTCATTTATGCTCTTCATGCAGTCGCGTCACGCAATACCAAATTTGGTGCATATCAAGCTAGCTAAACGGCTCTCAGCGCAACATGAGCGTGGCATGTAAATCATGTTGTACAAGACATGCACATCATGATTTTCATATGACCACCTGTCATTTATGTTGCTCATGCAGAAATGTCTCATAATACCAATTTTTTGGATATATCAAGTGAAGGAAACGGCCGCAGGAGCACCACAGCCATGGCGTGTAAACCATACCGTTCATGACAAGTTAATCATGACTTTCATGAAATGACTGGTCAATCACGTTCGTGATAGAGTCATGTTATGCCATACCAAATTAGATGTAATTCCCAATAACGATATAGTCTCGAGACCGCAAAGTGGTAGGCGGCTAGATAGATAGATACGCTCAAATTCGCTGAAGTTCGCTCAGAAACGCTTGGCATTTAAAAGGTCACATGATGTGCTGGCCCAACTTACTTAATGGCTTGATCACTACTCTAGCATTATAGGCCAGCCGAAATCCCCCAAAGTCTTCACTATCATATCTTACGATGTTTTTATGAGCCAATTCATCGTAACCATAAGCATAATAACTAACCAAACAGACCTCAACCTTTTGAAACATTCCTTGGTATGCACGAGATGCGGTGCTTCTGAAACGTTCTATCGCGTCCACGAGCAGCGAAAGAGACTGCCGCCGGCCTATTTGAAAAAATACGGGGCGTTTTCTTACCACGCTCGGGATTCCCTTAACGAGCTCCGGAAACATCCTCTTCTTCATCACTGGGATGTAGCCTCTGCCGTCGAAGCGCTCTGCGAATATAAAATGCAAGCTGTTATAAGTGATTTGAAGATTTCCTCACTATTTATTCATTCAGCCTTATAAAGGTTACACAGATTACGCACAACTGAGTTAGCCATTGCTAATTCAGCCTCAGTATATCGCTAACTAAGGCGTTCCGGACATGTGGAATGGCACTGAACGCAATAGCAATACAACCTCGTTCACCAATGGACGATGCATTCAGACTAATACGAATACACATGTTATTGAATACCTGTAATTACGTTGAAATATCGAGGCATTCAGGGCGAAGAACTTGATTTTGGTCTACTTGGTTCAACAGAATTATTGAAGAAGGAGCAGTAGTTGCAGACCCATGGAAGACAAGGCCTCCAGCAAGTTAGTTTTACCATTCAAAAAGATAAATGTTTTCATGGTCGGGTGTGATGTCTTCTATTTTAGAAAACATGGCTGCTTGCCGGTGCTTGAACAAACTGCGATAATGAGCTGAAGCTGGCACATAACGAAGAGCAATATTATATGAGCTGGATAAATCACAAGGCCATAAAATGCCGGTGTCGCCCCGCGCTCACAAGCTCTTTTGGTTAAAAACTGCATATTCTGAGCAGTGAATATAGCTAGACCACTTCTTGAAAGTGGAAATATAAGGGCTCATTTTTCTTTGTTAGACAGAATATTAATGAGAAATAACAGACAAGGATGCCAAGGAAAGTATAGGCATGTTATTAGTATATTAAAGGTGTTTCGACGTACGTCGTACCTTCTCGCTTCCGTTTTACTACGGAGCCAGTGCGCTTCTTTTCCCCGCCACGTCTATATATATATATATACGTATATATTATAAGGAAGATGTAGCAGCGCATGGGCACGGGCGGATGATCAGCTAGGGCAAGGAAGCGAAGGGCGAGGCAGAATAAGAACAGCCGGCCCAGCGTACAGGCGTTGTCTCTTTGTCCTCTCTTTTTCGTTACAATATATATATATATATATATATATATATATGTGTGTAACGTATGAACAAGGCGATGGTACGAGAAGCCGACGAAGAAGTGCGCGTGCATTGGAATAAATGGATGGCATCTGAACCACGACGTATCTCTGTTCTCTCACGTCACACAAGTTGACAGGATCGACCTCATCAACCTGCCATGGCTAGGCCAGAGCATCCGCTCAACATACCGAAGTACAAGGGAACACCAGAAGACGTCCCCCGTCGACAAGTGGCTACTCCTTTTTGACACGAAGGTTACCGAGGCATCATGCACACACCGCGATCGGGTCAGTCACTTCAGTGAATACATCGAAGGGGAAGCGTTCAAGTAGTACCTGAAAGATTTTCGGCAACGACGAGACATGGGACGATATAAAGCGCGACATGCGAAATCGCTTTGCTACGACTGACGGAGATGCCTTTCGTCTCTTCATCCACTACCGGCTAAAAGGAGGGCAGACCATCAAGGATTACTACGACGAGAAAAAACGACTGGGCTCCTTGGCCCGTCCTTAAAGAGTGCCACATCATTTCTGGACTGACTGACGGTGTTCCTCCTGATCTGGAACTGGTGCTCGCCGGACTGTCTTTCAACTCATCATCAGAGTGGCTCACCGCTGCCCAACGGGTCGAGGATATCTTTAAGACGGGTGAGAGAAATTTCCGTTACTCATACTCTCCTAGTACTACATCAAGAGCTCCACGTCTCTGCTGCAGACCGCAGCAGCCAACATTGACTTCTCGACCGCGTGTCCCACAAAATGAATGCAAATTGCTCAGCTGCTGGTTTCCCCACGACAGTTTCATTGGCACAACAAATGTCCGCGCCACGGCAACGTGTCCACTATTGAGACTAGACCGAGAAACGAGGACAGGCGACCCAGAGTTTCATTAATACAGTTCGATGCTCTGATCAACGGAAGGCCAGGAACTGCAATTCTTGATACAGGAGCAACAATTACTTGTATCAGTGAAGATGTGTACAAACAGCTCAAGCTTCAGTTGATGAAAGACTCCAGCATCATGGTGCAGCAAGTTACTTCAACATTCGAACTTCAGGTCGCGTAATCATTCAATTGCAAATTGGGAACTTCACAAAGAAAGTTTATACACATGTTCTGCGAGGCATGAGAACACAATTAATTCTTGGCCTGGACAGCACTTCGTACTTCAGTCTTTCTGTAAATTTGGAAAGCCAGTCAGTAACACAAGGACGTGAAAATTTGAACCTGTCGAATCACAATGAAAATAAAACCACTAGAGCACCGCTGATGAGAACCCTGAATTCAGAAAACTTGCAAGAACATGGATCAGCAGTGCTCCGACTCTCTTTAAAAGGGTACGACGAGATCTTCTCGAAACCCCAGACAGATATTGGATGCATCACTACTGAGCAACATAGGATTGCACTTACCGATGCTGTCCGAATTCATCGAGCACCATACAGATGTTCACAGGCCGACAAAGCGGAAATTAACAAACGAGTTGACGACCATCATTAACAAGGTGCAGTGAGGCCTTCGTTGTCGCCCTACGCCGCACCGGTCATCTTAGCGGAAAAGAAAGGCGAATGACGTACTCGTCTATGTATTGACTATCGCAAGCTCAACGCCATAACGGTACCTGACTATCAACCAATTCCACGTATAGATGACATTCTGGACCGCTTGGGAAAGGCGAACTTTTTTCACTACGCTAGATGTAACGTCGGGATACTGACATGTCCGAAAGCATCCCGACTGACGTTCAAAAAACTGCGTTTCTCACGACTGATAGCCATTATGACTGGTTGGTAGTGCCGTTCGTGTTAATGAACTTTGCATTTCAAAGAGCCATGAAATCAATACCAGCCAAACATCAGCTCACTAATGTTGGCAATTACTTTGACGATGTGGTCGTATACTCAGAGACATTTGAGGATCATATACGACACCTCGAGAGGCACTGTTGAAAGCTCTTAAAGACGAGAACGTAAACTGAAACGGAAGAAGTGCCAATTTGCATGATCCAGCATTGAATACTTGGGCCACAAAATTTCACAAGGAATAGTGACACCTAAGCAAAGTAACGTGGCTGCAATACTCATATTTCCGACACCTAAGCGAGAGAAAGACCTCAACGTTTCCTGGGCACTGTAAACACTTACCGTGAGTACATCCCTCACTACAGGCGACATCGCTCTCCCACTCACGAAACGACTTCACAACGGAAGCAAGTGGACGTGGACAGAAGCATGCGAGCAAGCTTTTCGGGAACTGAAGGAGCGCATAACTGAAGAACCGGTGCTTCGCATATACGACACTTCGAAACCATGTACTGCGATGCATCTGGCGAAGGCATTGGTGCAGTGCTGAAGCAACCTGACGACAAAGGCAAGGAGCATCCCGTTGCCTATTACTCCCGCAAAATACTTAAGTACGAGGTCAATTATGCTATTACAGAAAGAGAATGCCTTGCCACTATGGATGCCATTGATAAATGGCATTGCTACCTTCATGGAAAGCCATTCACTGTTGTAACGGATCGCTCTGCACTACAGTGGCTGAAGAATATTAAGAATCCTCCAAGGTCGTCGTTTCCGGTGGTTGTTGCAACTATCGATGTATGAAGTAAACATCAAAAATCCAGAAAGCATAAGCAACGTCGAAGCAGACGCACTATCCAGAGCCCCAATAGTTCAACTTCTGTCCCCCCGATGAACTTCAACGATGCAGCAATGAGCGCCCAAAAGGAACGTATTCATTGGAAAACAACGTAGTCATCGTCAAATGAAAAGGACTAATATCTATGTGCCCGATGAACTACGCCCAACCTTTCTTAAGAACGCACATCAACATTTTGGGCATGTCGGAGTGAAGAAGACACTATCACTCTTGTCGCGGCAATATTATTGCCGGATATGGTAACCGATGTTGCCACCTACATTCGGCATTGTGATACATGCCAGAGATGCAAGAAGACGAAAACAAAGAAGTATGGGACACTTGAATCCCTACCTCCTGCTGAAGAGCCTTTTTGACCTTTTTGCGATGGACACCCTTGGGGGGATTTTGTGGATATGGCTCATCAAAAGGTTTATCCACTTGGTTATTGACCATGCTACTCGCTACATATGGGCGTTCGCCCATAAAAGTGAGAACAGCGACACCTACATCTCATGCTTAAAAACCATTTTTGCTGCCGGAAAACCACGGAAGTTCCTTTCAGATCGTGGAACAGGATTCACTGCAGGAAAATTTTAACAATTTTACAAAACGACCGAATACACCAACTCTTCACCTCATCTCATCATCCCCAATGCAATAGTGTGAACGAGCGGACAAACCAGACCATCGTAACCAGACTTAAGTGCAAGATCAATGACCAGCCACAGAAGTGTTGGACTAAGCCGCTGTCGGAGGTAGTAGACGAATACAACAGAACGCCTCACGAAGTTACCGGCTACGCACCGTCCTTGCTGATGTATGGAATTCCATCTTATCCAACTGTACTGAAACAGCGAGAACAAAAGGTGCAGAAGCGCGGAAAGCTGCTGTTAATAATTCTATCGCCTACCACAATAAGAACAAAGTAATCTATGATAAGAAATTTCTTCCGATTGAGTTCCAAGTCGGTGACTTCGTCCCCTTTACGAGACACCGTGGTATCCTAACAACGGGAAACTGAGTTCCATCATGGAAGGTTCCTACAAGATCCTACGCAAAGTCTCACCAGTGAATTATGAGATCAACCGCTCCGTGTTGCCCTTAGGTAAAAACTCGGACATTGTTCATGTTAGCAAACTACGACGTTATTTTGTATGTTCTGAACTGGGACTTTTTTTTTGTCCCCTCTTTCCCATGTCCTCTTAGAATTTGTCGAAGGCGAGTGGACGCCGCTAGAGACGATAGTTTAACTCAACCCATGACGAAGGGAGGTCCCCTCCCGAAACTGTTGGGAACTAAATAAATATTTTTCCTTGTTGACAACGCCTCCGTTGTGTTACAACCCATTGCTATATTGCAACAAGCGTGCTCTCCTATGAACACTTGTTATTATGCTTGACAGAGTCAGTCAACCAAGCTGGTTCAGGAAGAAACCCGGCAAGCACGAACCACACGAACGTCAACGTCTTCTTTCACGCTGGCACAGAGCTGGCACCGCTGTGCTCCGGTACAATTACTCCCCGCGCAGAAAGAAGCCAACCTGGCGACCTAAGGAAATGACACGACAGGAGGATCGTAGCACGGTGTTAGCCGTGATACGTGAACTGTTTCACGCCCACGGCAGCGGTGGTCGGAAGGTGGGTCGATCCGCTCAATGTCATAGTTGACGAAAGATTTGGTGAAAGTCCGGGAGTGGTGGATGGGACCCAGAGCCTAACCAGCATTCTCGGGGAATAATGGGCACTAGATGTAGAGGCGTCGTGGTGAATTTTTATGCCATTGGTCTTGCGCGGTAAACGAGCGAGCGAGCTGACGACACTCTTCGGCATAAGCAGCTGCTTCGGAAACAGACGTCGCTTCGGAAACATCGGGTCGGTATGGGAGTATGGTATCCATGGAGCATGAGGGGGGTTCCCGTCCGTATAGGAGGAAGAAAGGAAAGAAGCCGGTGGTCGTTTGTGGCGCAGAGTTGTACGCGTATGTGACAAAAGGGAGCACCCGGTCCCATTTAGTGTGATCGTCAGATGCGTACATGGAAAGCATATCAAGAGGGTACGATTAAAAGCATTCCGTCATGCCATTTGTTTGAGGATGGTGTGCGAAGTTTTCCGATTGACAATGCGACATTCTTTTAGCAGTGCGTCGACGGCGTTCGAGAGGAATACGCGGCCGCGGTCGCTCAGTAATTCACGAGGTGCACCATGTCGTAAAATGAGGGTGAAGAAGGAAGCAAGCAATTCTTTCGCCGTGGTAGCTGGCAGCGCCGATGTTTCTGCGTAGCGTGTCAGATGATCTACGGCGACAATGATCCACCGGTTGCCTTGAAGAGTGTTTGGTAGAGGACCGTAAAGATCAATTTTGACGCGGTCGAACGGTCTCGCCGGGCAGGGTAAGGGTTGCAGAGGGCCAGCGGTGCTGTGAGGAGGCGTCTTGCGGCGTTGACACGCGGCACATGACCGAACGTATTGGCGGACGTGCCGATACATGCCGCGCCAGTAGTAGCTTAGACGGAGGCGGGAATAAGTCTTCAATATTCCAGCGTGTCCACACTGAGGGTCATTGTGGAAGGCAGCGCATATGTCCGAGCGCAAATGACGGGGAATGACAAGCAGCCACCTACCGCCATCAGTCAGATAATTTCGGCGATATAACAAGCCTTCACGGACAGCAAAGTGTTTTGCTTGACGAAACAGGTAGCGTGAGGTGGATTCTGGCGGACGGCGAGAGAGGACGTCGAGCAGAGAAGCGACCCAGGGATCCCTTGCGCTGGTCGGCAGGCATGTCAGTGATGCTCAAAGATGACGAATCGCAGGTAGCAGTTGGTAAGCAGACAGGGTCAGGAGGTAGCGGAGAACGGGATAAAGCATCGGCGTCTGAATGTCTGCGTCCCGAGCTGCAAACAACACGTATGTCGTATTCTTGAAGGCGTAAAGCCCAACGAGCGAGGCGGCCAGTAGGGTCTTTCATTGACGATAGCCAGCATAAGGCATGGTGGTCGGTGACAACATCAAACTGGCGTCCGTAAAGATAAGTGCGAAATTTCCCTATAGCCCAAATGATGGCCAAGCATTCCTTTTCCGTGACGGAATAGTTGGAGTCGGCCTTCGTTAGGGTACAGGCTGGCATATGCGACGACGTACTCGTCGCAGCCACCCTTGCGTTGAGCGAGAATTGCACCGAGACCGACGCCGCTAGCATCCGTGTGAAATTCAGTAGGTGCATTAGGATCGAAGTGGCGGAGTACTGGCGGAGAAGTGAGGAGCCGGCTTAGCGTCGTAAATGCGTCGTCGCAATTGGAATTCGAGGCCGAGGAGTTCAGCGCTGCCGGAAAGAAGCAGCGTCAAGGGGGAGATTATAGAGTCGAAATTACGGATGAAACGTCGTAAATAGGAGCACAAGCCTAAGAAGCTACGGAGCTCCTTTAGGGTAGTAGGCTTGGGGTACTCGGCAACAGCACCCAGCTTGGCAGGGTCTGGTGATACTCCTTCTTTTGGAGACGACGTGGCCGAGAATCGCGAGTTTCCGGGCGCCAAAATGGCATTTCTTGAAGTTTAATTGCAACCCGGCTGCCGTTAGGCACTGGAGAAGTTGTTCAAGGCGGGAGATGAGTCTCAAAATTGGTAGAAAAGACAACTATGTCGTCCAAGTAGCAAAGGCAGGTGCGCCATTTAAGTCCCCCTAAGAATACTGTCCATCATGCTTTCAAAAGTCGCAGGCGCATTGCGAAGGCCGCAGGGCATTACATTAAATTCATACAGGCCGTCAGGGGTCACAAACGCCGTTTTTGGACGGTCTGGTGCCGCCATTGGCACTTGCCAATATTCAGAGCGCAGATCCAGCGGAGAGAAAAATTCCGCACCTTGAAGGCAATCCAGGGCGTCATCAATGCGTGGCAGGGGATAAACATCCTTGCGTGTGATCTTGTTTAGTCGTCGATAATCCACGCAAAATCTTATGAAGCCATCCTCTTTCTCACGAGGACCACTGGAGATGCCCAAGGACTGTGTGATTGCTGAATGACGCCACGCTGCAACATCTGGTCGACGTGCTGTGTGATGACGTCGCGCTCAGCCTGTGAGACGCGGTAAGGACGCTGACGCAGCGGAGCATGATGTCCAGTGTCGATATGGTGAGCAACAACGGACGTGCGTCCCAAGGAAGGTTGGCCGTGGTCAAAGGAGGCGCGGAAACGGTCAAGTAGTTGAACGACCTGATGGCGCTGATCTTGCGTAAGCGCGGTGTCCATGCTGCGCAACATAACGTCTTCGTCAGGGTAGTGAGGGTACGGCGGCAGCCGTGACAGCATCCACAGGTATCGGCGTCGTATTGGAAGGGGCATCAAAAGGGAAGATGGCATCATAAGTGTCAAGACGGCCGATACATTCACCATGCAGTAAGGTAGAAGGGCAAGGGAACGGATTGCACACGTAAACGGCACTGGAACCATCGGCAAGCGTGATGACGGCAAACGGGACGACAAGGTTCCGGCGACGAGCGCATTCCTTCGACGGCATAAAGAGGGCAGTTGAATCAGGAACAGAGTTACAAGAAATGGACACCATGGCGACAGAGAAAGCAGAGATCACGACGTCAGCAGCGACGACCACCTTGTCGGGTGAGCAAGGGATATCTATGGTTGTGGTGCTGAACGGAGACAAAACAAGTTGTGCACGAGCGCAGTCGACAACCGCAGGATTAGCGGAAAGGAAGTCCCATCCCAGGATAATATCATGAGACGCATGCGAAAGGACGACATTTTCGACTACGTAAAGCGCACCTTGAATCACAACACGAGCAGTGCATGCGGCCGAAGGTTTGACGTGCTGCGAACTAGCTGTGCGTAGGGAAATGTGAAACAGCGGAGTTGTCACTTTCTTCAGTTTGCGGCATAACACTTCACTGATTACACAAATAGGTGCGCCTGTGTCGACAAGAGCGTTTGTGGCGAAACCGTCCACAAACACCGGAATATCGTTAGGGGGCGAAAGATGAGGCCTTGAAAATTTGGGCGGTGGCGCAGTTCTTGCCTCAGGAACTGCGACTGTTAGTTTGCCTCCTGGGCGTGGTTGGAACGGCGAAGCATGGGGGACAGAGACCGGCGGCGGGGCGGCGATGGAGATCGACGTGAGCTGAAGTCGGATCGACGTGAGCGGGAGTCAGGCGCATCAGGCGTAACATGGGGTTCCGGTTGCTGAGGGATGTAGCCGGAGTGCTGAGGATCACGAAAATAGGGTCCACGGCGGCGACAATAGCGAGCAACATGCCCCTGAATACCGCAGGCATAGCAGACGGGCCGGTTATCCGGGGTACGCCAAGGGTTCGCTGGTGCTCGAGGAGGCGAGAAGGGTGCGTTTTCCGGGTATACTGGAAGTGGCGGCCTGTAGTATTTGGTGGTCGGGCTGAATGGTGGGGGTGCCGGTTGCGTACGAGGTCGGGTGACGGCTTCTGCATAAGTAAGCGGCGCAGCAACTTGTACTGGCGAAACCGGCGAAGGGAGAGCCTCGGCAACTTGTGTCTGGATAGCACGACGAAGCGAGTGGTCCAGCACAGTGGGGGTTTCGTTGATGGTGGCCGCAAGAGAAAGCTGTCGAGCAACTTCCTCACGGATGTATTGCTGAATCTGAGGCATCAACGTGGTGTAGTCCGCACCACTACTTCTGGACACCAGGGCCGAAAGGTCCGCTGTTTGCGTACTATTGCAACGTGTAGAGATTCGCTGCTTGCGAAGCTCATCAAAACTTTGACAGAGCCGAATCACTTCGGTTACGGTCTGTGGGTTTTTTGGCCAAAAGCATATGAAAGGCGTCGTCGTCAATGCCTTTCATTATATGCTTTATTCTGTCAGCCTCCATCATGCTCGCATGCACTCGCCTACAGAGGCCGATCACATCCTCAATGTAGCTCGTGAAGCTCTCACCAATTTGTTGACATCGTCCACGCAGACCGTGTTCAGCGCGAAGTTTTCGCATAGCTGGGCGACCGAAAAACGAATTCACGGTCTCTTTAAAAACTGACCAGGTGGGGATGTCGGCTCGGTGGTTGATGAACCATAGGTTGGCCAAATCCGTGAGGTAGGAGATGACGTGAATCAGCTTCGCAGGGTAATCCCACTTGTTAATCGCGCTGGCACGTTAGTAGTCTGCCAGCCAGTCCTCGACATCGTGATCTTCAGTGCTGCTGCAGACTGGAGGGTCGCGAAGACGAAAAGCTCCAGGACGCGGAAGGGGATTACCCAGCTGCTCCACCAAATGCAACAAGCGTGCTCTCCTACGAACACTTGTTATTATGCTTGACAAAGAGTCAGTCAACCAAGCTGGTTCAGGAAGAAACCCGGCAAGCACGAACCACACGAACGCCAGAGCACATGACAGGCGGGGGCGTGGAAGAGGCTTGCGAGGGATCGACGCGCTCGTTCATTCTGGTATCAGATGGTAGCTTACGGCTGCGGAGCTCCAGGACGCGGAAGGGGATTACCCAGCTGCTCCACCAAATGCAACAAGCGTGCTCTCCTACGAACACTTGTTATTATGCTTGACAAAGAGTCAGTCAACCAAGCAAGCACGAACCACACGAACGTCAACGTCTTCTTGCACGCTGGCACAGAGCTGGCACCGCTGTGCTCCGGTACAATATATATATATATATATATATATATATATATATATATATATATATATATATATGTATATATATATATATATATATATATATATATATATATATATATATATATATATATATATATATATAATGCATAAACACTATTTTGATACCAACGTGCGGCTGCTCATGTGCTATAAATATAATTCGTAAGTTCAGCGCCTCACTTACATTATGTTTCTTATGCCTTCATATTCTGTATGGCGCTACTTCGTTATAGAAAGCTCCTTGGTGCTTTCGCTCAACTTCTCTCAAGTAAACTGGGGGTAGTACCATTTGGCGGCGAGTAGCCCGCAAAAATTGGAGCACATACTTGCCCCATAACGTAGAGCTTATGCATTTGAAAAAAAAGTGATAATTTAAAATGTTTGGAACAGCAAAGTTACAAAATTTAAAATGAGCGTTCTTCGCAACTTCAGTCTATGCATGGAAAATAGTTTTTATGCGTTTCAGTAAAAAATATATAGGGCTTCCTATGAAGTACATGGGAACATAAAAGAGTGGTATATAGTGAAGAGCGGCTCGTCCTCGCTTTGAAAAAAATGCTGAATAACGTGAAAGAGATGGCATCGACGAAAAACAATGTTAGGGAAGGGCTATACAACAGTATGCAATCGGCCACTTTTTTAAAAAAACAGAGTGTGTAACGCTAATCCTTTATAAAATCATTTTGATGAATTGTCTGTTATGTATTTAGTGCTATACATTTCAGTCTTTTTAGTTGCATCATCCATGTATTTTCTGCACACTTTTGAAGTTATGTTGCTATTCTGAATACTGCTATAGTTATCCCCATGTATTATTGTCACGAATTTCCGCGGTCTAGAGACAGACAGGACTCTTTGTAGTCATAACAATATTCATTTATGTAAAAAGATTAACACTACTACAAACAAAACACCAACCTATCACCCAAGCACAGCAAACCTAAAACTTACACACGTAAAAATAGCATGTATTGAAGTAACCCCTGGCACTTAACAAACAGGAAAACCAGAAAAACGTAGTGTTCTGACTGTCCACAAGTGTTGCAGCGGCAGTCCCCCCGACCTGGCGTGTGACGCCGGTCACTACAGTGTCGACGCGGCGTAGACTTATGCTTCCGTGGCGATGACGGAGCTTCTCCAAAGGACCATCGTGACACTAGACGTGGTCTGCCGCGCGCCAAGCAAACGACACGAGCAGGAGGTTGACCGCGTGGCTGTGGATGTAGACAGGTGCCGTTTGCGTGGTCTGGTCCAGGCTTGCGGAATGGTGCAACAGCTCCTTACTCCAGGCCTTCCTTGCACATCTTCGGCATCGCCAACATTCGGACCAGACTTCCACAATCCGCCTGCACGTCTCCAGGCCGTTGCTGGAAAGCCGACTGCCTTGCTCCCCACACACGTCAGTCAAGCCTACTCTTCCGTTCCTCGCCGCCGCTGCTTCCTCTGTCACGAGCTCTTTCGAACCCCCCGGGTGCTCCTTCTTCTTCCTTTTCTTTCTTCCTTCTCTACGGCGCTTCGTTTCTGTCACGTGCATCGTCGTCTTCTTCTTTATTCACCTGCTACGGTTTCATTGGTGACAATTAAATATAAATAATTCATAATTTCCTAATGTTCTTGCGCTGTTGTTTGTACTGCTCATTGATAAAAAACAGTTCACGCATTTTCATTGCAGGAGATTGCGCAATATTCCCGCTTGATTTGTGCATGCTCATATATTGTTTTTGATCTTCAAACGAGGCAGCTCAGTTTGCTGAAGCAAAGTGTGTTCTTCCTAATGGCCGTGTAATGATTTCTACGTTTCTTTACCCCTGCAGTCTTTCAGAAAAGAAAAATTGTGCAAAAACACAGCACACCAATGAAAGCAATCCTTCCTTTCTGAAAGAATGCACCAACTAGCCCCCTAAGCGTGTGTTACCCATGCAGACTCCTGCTCTTCTTTTTCTTTAGCTATGTGGAACAGCTACATACAAGAACTAAATAAAACTTTATAAAACTTTTTGTTGGGCTAGTTGGTACATGCTTACTGAAAGAACTAACGGATCTTTACTTTTGCAATGTACGTTTTTTGAGCTGTCAAGAAGCAAGTCAACCTGCTAGATAGCAGCTTATTGTTGTTGTTTTCCACACGTTCTTTATGCTTCTGACGTTGTGGCTGACACTGTAATGAATATAAAAAGGTTGACTGATTGATTGATTGATTTATCGATCGATCTACGACTTTCCATGCGCGCCAAAAGTCAGACGCTCTACATTCTGAGTATGCAGGGCATTGAACCTTCGACCTCCGATGTGACGGAAGCTCGAACCCCAAAGCTTCCCAGTGTGCAAAGTATCGTATCCTCGACCGCCGGAGTATGAAACTGTAAGAGAAGACGGGAGGAACTACAAATACTCATATAATATATATGCGCCCAATGACAGTCAACAGTGCACATAAATAAGTGATAATGGGCTGAAGAGACATGCGGGCTTTGTGTGGTCGGACGGAGTTTGGTAAAGCTGATAAAACCTGAGAAGTTACAGCGAGCCCAATAGGGATCGATAAGGTTCGACCGCGCTTGAATTTAGTCTGATCAATACAATGGGTGTCAGATCACGTTCGATTCTGTTAATGAGGGCCGGATGACATCAGGTGGAGCGATCACAGTTACAAAGAAGGGTATAAACATTCTCAGCTTGAAGATGTTCGTACCCGCCACGGTCGTCTAGTGGTTATGGTTCTCGACTGCGGACCGGCAGGTCGCGGGATCGAATCCCGACCACGGCGGTCGTATTTTCGATGGAGGCGATAATGCTTGAGGCCCATGTACTACGATTTATGGGCAGGTTAAAGAATCGCAGGTGGTCTAAATTTCCGGTGCCCTTCACTGCGGCGTCTCATAATCATAGCGTGGTTTAGGGAAGACCGCCCAAATGTTATTACTATATCAAGACTTTCGTAGGAATATGGGCGTTAAACACTGCGTATGTACACGAGAAATCGCACCACATGTCATGTCATCACTTGGAGCTGCCTAGATGTGACCTCGCGCCACACATCGTACCATATACGTCGAGGCCCACTTGACCTCGTGGAGGCGCTCCTTTACAGCTGACTTACAAGAGTAAGTCACTCGTACGACTAACTTGAAGAAGGGAAAGATTCTACCGTCACGCTTTACCATGAAGTTCAAGAATGTCCAAGAAGCAGACATGGCTATTCAGACACATCTTGTATTTATTTATTATTGCGATAGCAATTATATGCACACTCTCGGCTGATTTTTGATATGCACACTCTCGGCTGATGCGAAATGGGAGTGTGGATGCTGCGGGCAGGGATGCCTAGAGGAGAGAGGGGGGAGCGTAAGAGGAGAGAGGAGGGGAGGCGCCTGCGCAGTGAGGGTGTTGTTGCCGCGGGGAGGGATGCCTAGAGGAGAGAGAGGAGGAGAGGAGGTTTTTTTATTTTTATTTTTTTTTCGCAAAGGGTTTGCGCATGCGCAGTAAGGGGTGGTCATGCGGCACACCAGCCCCACCGGA
>JALIZH010013079.1:0-35014 GCA_030522465.1 Rhipicephalus appendiculatus
TTGTGGTAATGTCTGTGTTTGTTGACGTTAAATGCTTGATGCTCTTGCGGGCTGCCATTGTCATTCGCGTAGCAATACAAGCGAATATAGAACAAAGAGCACTGCTGACAGTAAAGATCAAAGTTCTATTCTCAGTCCCGTTTGCCCCGCACTGACGGGCGTAAACAATGCACATCACCGGTGACTATGCATAAAACATGACCTCAGAAACCAATGAAATAGCCTGAATTGAGTGACAAGAAGAAAGCCTTTCAGATACCTATCACAGTCTTCTGTAATTTATTATGCATGCAACGTCACATCTACGTCGGCAACTGCCACTGCCTTATTCCCCCCTTTTTTTTACATTTTAGTAAATTAGCATAAAGGAAGTCTCAGGCTTCTGCACCTTACTCCTGATTTTACCTTATAAGACACAACGGCGGCCACGTGCTTCTCGAAAAATTTTGTATCCTGCAAATGCGAATCCACGAAACAAATTTGACACGGTCAAAGCGTCCAACACCTCAACACGGCATTAGAACTATGGAATATGCGGTAGTGAAGGACGCTGCATAAATTTTCACTTAATTTTTCCGTATAAGATACTGATCGATACGAGCAAACGAGCATTGACTTGAATTGTACTGAACTGGATAGAACGGAGTTCACTTGCAACAATGTCTGTATTTGGTCCCCAACCAAGTGTACCTTCCATGGCCGGCTATTCAACCTGCGACCTCGATGATGACGATGATCTTTATTGAAATCCACAGAAAGACTAAACTTTAAATAAGGGGCTCTTTCATCTATTATAGCGAATGATTGCTTCATTGTAGAGCACGGATACCGCAAAGCAAAAAAAAAAAAAATATATATATATATATATATATATATATATTTATATATATATATATATATATATATATATATATATATATATATATATATATATATCGAAAAGTGTTTCAGCAGATCCAGTGCTTTGTAAGCGTTGAAAAACGACGGACTAACGTGCGAAAATGTTTATTTCATCCAACGTTTCGGCAGGAAGGCCTGCCTTCGTCAGGGGAAGGCAGGCCTTCCTGCCGAAACGCTGATGAAATAAAACATTTTCGCACGTTGGGGTCCGTCGTTTTCAACGCACATATATATATATATATATATATATATATATATATATATATATATATATATATATATATATATATATATATATATATATATATATATGTGTGTGTGTGTGTGTGTGTGTGTGTGTAGGAAGTATGCAGTAATTGATAACACTCAGGTGGGCCCTTAACTCCGAGGATAAGAAGTACACGCACGGAGAGGTACGTCAAATATATACAATCAGATTTCAATCCTCTGTACCTCGTGTTGTCAGACTGTCACATTGCCATTCTGGAGGATTGACGCGGAAGTGTTAGTACACTCACGTAGCCGCTTATACGAAGTTGTATAAGCTTCGTTCAAGGCAGAACAGAATGTAGCCTTGCTGCAATTATCCACGGGTGCTCCTCTCCAGACCCACACTTTGTCTATAAACGTTTCATAATTGCATTGCGAATAGGTATATTTTAAGTGCGGGGTACTTTAGAGGGGGTAGGCTGTCGTATGCTGTCGTCGTCGCTAGGCGTAACGCAGGTAAAACCACATATGGCATAGCCAGCTGTAGCGCGCGCTCGCGCCACAGAGAAGTCTTCTTCCTCTTGTTCTTCGAGAGCCTTGATGATGATTTTGACGCATGCAAAACGCCATTTAGCAGAGCCATTTGTAGCATATTGAGCGCTCGCTCGCACGAGAGAAAGTCTTCTTCCTCTTGTTCTTCGAGCGCCTTGACAACGATGGTAAGTGCGGAGTAGTTTAAATAAAACAACGTAAAAAAATTGATAAAAAAGGAAGGAAGTTAGAAATAGAAAGAGAGATGAAGAAAGGGAAAAAATAGGGAGAAAGATAGAAATAAGCAGGAATAAAGAGAAAACAAGACAGAGGAAACTGGAAAATACAAAAAGAAAGAGAAGAGGAAAGAAAAGAGAAAACCGAAGAGAAACAAAGAAGACTGCCCAGCTCCGCACTTACTTCAGGCTTGGCACCCGTAGGGCGAAGCTGCCTTAATTTTTTAGCGTGTCCTGATTCAAAGCACAGCGCGTGGCCCGTTGGGCACATGTATGGGGAACAGGACGCAAGACATACTTCTGGAATCATCAGCGCATGATGCCTTGAGGGCCCTGTACTCTAAGAAAAACAAAAAAACAAAAACAAAAAAGAAAGCAAAAAAAAAAACAAGTCATTTGACTTTTTCTGGAGTTCTGACTTGTCACGTATGTTACTCTCTTTAAAGAGACACGTGAACTCTCTTTGCAGAATCATTATACTCTCGTAAGAGAGTCGTGGGACTAAGATGGAGTTAACGTGTCTCTTTAAAGTCATATACGTGGCAAGTCAGGATACGCGAAATGGAGTAACACATACTCTCACGACTCCAAGCGTAGAAATGTGCCTAACGTTGCCGGCAGACACCGGGCTGGGGAAGTTTGCCATTATGCAGATTTTCGTTTTCTGCGCACATTGTACACACGAACAGTGCAAACGATTTAGACGTAGCGTTCATTGTCTCACCTTCTTTGAAAATGTTGTCTGTTCAGGTTTATTGCCAAGTCGCATTTACCCAGCGGACCAAAACTAACCGTCTTCTCGCAAAGCGGAAGACAGCATCGGAAAAGGAAAAGGGGGTGAAAAAGAAAATATTTTTATGGAAACTGTACTGCCACAGGATGCATAAGAAGTACAAAACAAAGGAGGAACGCCACGGGCAATAAATTCACTTCGACGTATACCGTGTCACTCACTGTACTACAAACAAAGCAGTGCTGACTATGCTTTGCATAATACATCAGGCCTAAAGCCCGATGTTGTGCGGAGGAAACTTGGTGGCAAAATCGAACGACTCCGCTCTTTCTCGTCTCTCAGTAAGATGTGGTACATTATGCATGCGACTTCCCAGTCACCTGTGTCAGCAAAGATGCAGCTCCTCGTGCGAGAATATGGCAGACTCGCGAGACGCGAAAGTGGACGAGTCGGCAAAATAAACTTCTCTCTCGATCTCATCCGCTGCGTCAGTGTTTGCACGCGCATTCTCTTTCGTAATTTCCACAAAAAGCGTGAACGTTTTCCTCCTACCGGGCAATTAAAAATTTGTGCCCATATATGCGGTAGTGTACACGTTTATATTTTGTGGACTCAACAACAGAACCTTGCATTAATACGGTCAAGTACTCTGTTTAGTTTCAACGTCGGTGATACGGAACGCGGAAAACTTCGTGCAAACACTTTACATTTGTCATTGTTGAGAAATAGCCGGAGCCATACAAGTGGCACAACCCTCTTCCATAGTATCAAGTCGATAAAAACAGTAATGCGCATGGTGGAACTCTGTGAGCTTACAATCGCAGCATGACTGATAACCTGCAAAATTTATAAACTGAGGGCAAAACATACGCCGAAGTGTCATTGCTTTAGCAGGCCGATTTACCATGTCTCAAAGGCGATAGGAATTACAACAGAACACTAGCCAACCGCAGAAAATAATTTAAAAAGTTTGAAGGACACTTTGTACATTCCAAAGTGTGTTCGGCGAAAAGCTTGTGGCCATTCGACTGACTATATATATCCCATGTCCTTTTTCTTTTACACTCTCAGTGGGATGACACACAAACGGAATGTGTGTGTGTTTTCTTTTTTAATTTTTTTTTTTACCGCGAATCGCAGCGAGACGCGAGCCTAATCTGCCTCCGTTCGCATGCGTTCGTATTTTCTCGCGCTTTGAGCATCGTGCAGACGCGATCCGCGTTCCAGCGCTTAAATTGACGGACACTTTGTAAATTTCAAAATGTGTTCCACGAACGCATGTGTCCATTGAGACGGAGTCGGTCAGAATGGAACGCGATGCGCGCGTCTCCTTCCTTGCATGATTGGAAACGCTGGGCACAGAAACGCTACGCAAGCAAATAGCGAGCGCTGTAGAGTCCGACGTGATCGGCGTCAGTTTGCGCGCCCTGGCGGCGACCTGGTACCGTGCCAGGGCTCGGACGGAGGGACGGACGGACGGATGGGCGCGAGCATGAGACATTACAGGCTTTCGCCTTAAAACAACTTTCTTTTAACTACTACAGTCTTGTGGGGTGAGCCAAACCCAGCTATTTCTAACAGTTCCGACATTGGCCTCATCTTCGAATTGACTTTTTTAAAGTTAAATGTACTGGTATTTAACATTGATATTGTCATATTCTTCTAAAGCAGGGGTCTCAAACTCACCTCAGCCAGCGGGCCGCATTCACACAATTTGGTCCCGCAAGGGCCAGGGCAGGCAAGAAGGTAAAAAAATCACAGTTTCGCCACTAGGGCGAAGCAATGAATGCGATAGCAAGAAATTAGTTTGTCACACGAAGAACGACAAGCAGCTCGATACTTGCAACGCGCCGCCGCAGCACAAAGGAGGGGCGGGGGGGGAGTTTCGTACAAATTGTCAGCAAACGTTGCCATTTAAAAGAAAACCTTTTCCCATATCACATATACAGGTAATTTCTGAAGGAGATTTGGTACCAGGATTCCAACAACATATCGATAGTGATCTCCAAAATGACTAATAGTTGCACGCCGATTCTGGAGTATAGTTTTTTGTTTCACGGTTATCCTTCAAGACAGGGCGACCACATGGGGTGCTTCACTAAAACAATGCTTTAGACCTGCCTAGCTTACGAACAAACCTATTAGGAAAATTTTTAAATTGTGGGTCGAAGACAGTGATGTGCGGGCCGCGGGCCGCAAAAGAGAGACTCGCGGGCCGCATGCAGCCCGCGGGCCGCGTGTTTGAGACCCCTGTTCTAATGGGTATAAAGGAAGGGTAACATATCTTAAAAAATATTTGTCTGACGTTACCCAATCCTCATATGCCAATTAACTAATGGGAAGGAAATTTCCAACATGGCCAGGAAAATAACGGTGGTTCTACAGATAGGTTACGCTAGCAACGCGTACAAGCATTTGGCTTTGTATGCATTCAGCTGTGCCGCATCTTTATTGTTCAATTAGCTTTGCCTTGCTTCCTGAAGTTTTACAGAGCTGTTAGTGGCTTAAAAGAACAGTCGAATGAATAGATTCATGCAGTCTGGAAGATGTTTCATCACAGGAGATAAGTGAAATGGTGACAAGTAGCACACTCAGCAAAGAGGAAGAAAAGCGTACAGGAGGCCATCCTGGGTTGGGCAGAGAGGGTTGCGGAGGACTACCGTGTGTAGCAACCTCCCCCCATCTCTATCCCTTTGCCCCTTTCCTTTCAAAAGGAAAAATAAAGGTTTTACCTAGCTACCAGCAGTTCCGTGTACGAATACAACTGATGAGCGAAGCTCTTTAGAAATGAGACCCACGTGGCGTTCGGCGCCAGCGGCGTTTCATTGTCCAGGCAACGGACCAACCACTGGGCGGACGACAGGGTGAAGCGATGGTTTCGCGAGTTCGCCCGTTTGAGGGGAGAGGCCAGAGTCGAAGAAAGAGGGAGAGGGAGACTAATCTGCCTCCGTTTCGCATGCGTTCGTATTCTCTGCTCCCGACTGGGCTGCAGATTTTTAGGCGCCTTTTAGAGGCGAAGCTCCTTAAAGCGGCACCCGTTCGTCCCTCGTCGTAGTGCGTAACCAGTCTTACGCTTTGACCTCCAAGGTGGTGCCGGTGGGAGATTTCTCCTGTGCGTTGTTGAACAACAAAAAATTCGCAGCGTGCGCGTTAACTAAAAGCCGAATTCTTCTGTCTCTCATTCCCCATTAGCAGCCATTGGCATGTTCCAGTAGGAAACGTTAGTAGAAGTAGAAGTGTAAGTGTTAGCTAAAAGCCGACTTCTGCTGTCTCTCATTCCCAGTAGCAGCCATTGTTTACCTCCAAGGTAGTGCCTGGTGAGATTTCTCCTGTGCGTGATTAAACAATAAAAATTTTGTTCAAAACGCCGTTGATTGATGAAATAAACCAACGAAAGACGCCAGATGTTTTCTAAAAGCAAAACGAAAAGACGCCAGATGTTTCTAAAGCAAAACGAAAAGACGCCAGCTGCTTAACGAAAGACGCCAGGTGTTTTCTAAAGCAATGGTTTTATAATCAAAACCATATCGCGATACAGGTTTGTAGTTGACGATGCTCGTTGCCGTCGGTGTGTGCTCGTATGCAAGAACCACTTAGCTTACATTTCACCGACCACAAAGCGGTCATAATGAAAGGACAACGGAAACCAGCAATAAAAGTTTGATAAAACATTTAATCAATCGTTTCACGTCAATTTTATCGGGCGAATTAACGGAAGAAATTTCACGGTTTAACCGATGATTACTTCCAGGAGCTTCGCCCAATCTCATCATAATTCACCTCGTGGATCTGCCGTCAATTTTTTTCCGTCTTCGAACCACAACCGCCACCGTTCGTATTCTCGCGCTTTGCGCATCGTGCAGACGGCATCCGCGTTCCAGCGCTCACATAGCTCATTTATCCTCCCGCGTGAGCGGGAACACGCCCACAGCTGGCACCGTGCCAGGGAGCTTCGACGGCGGGGTGCCGGTCTAAGGGAGCTTCGCTCCTGAAAAACTAGCACTTGTTCCGTGTACGAATACAACCGATGAACGAAGCTCCTTAGAAATGGGACGCAAACGACTATGCGCCTGATCTCGCTGCTGACTTTCATGAAGGCTGTAGGGGGGGGGGAGCGGGGGGGCAGAGCGTCTGCTGCGCTCGGTGGCGGGAACGACTGAGCGAGTGAGTGAGGCGGAACACCGCGTGCGGCGTTTCATTGACTCTCCATGTTCTGTGAGCAGCGCTAACTAATCTCAAGTGGGAATTTTGCTGTCGATTATTAACGCGAAGTGTTTGCTTGCGCCGCGCGCGCGGAGAGCGTCTGCTGCGCTTGGTGGCGGGAACTTGCGTTCACCGGTTTGAGGGGAGAGGGCAGAGACGAAGAAAGAGGGAGGCAGGTGGGAGATGGGTGCGAGCGCTGATGCGGCGGGGGAGCTTCGACGGCGGCGTCGGCGCCGGTGGGGTGCGAGCCTAAGGAGCTTCTATAGTGAACTAGAATTCTAGTTCACCATAGGAGCTTCGCTCCTAAAAAAAAGAAAATTGGAGGTGAACGTAATCCTTGATTCAGGTGTCTGGTAGTGGCAATCGCAACTAGGCGTTCTTGTGCCCCGCTGTTATCTGGCTTCATAGAGTTTCATGCAAATATACCTATAGTCGGTGACAAGCTAAGAATAAAAAGTAAACTGTACCGCTGTCCATTTGTATCATGTGTGTCCAACTACGGCCGCTCTTTATCATGACGTAACGCTTAAGACGAACCAATGAGAAGTGCAACATGGCGCCGTCCGCGACGAGAGGCGAGGTACCGCAGCACCGAGACCGAGAGCCGTTGATTCGAATTTTCTGTGGTGTTTTTCTTCCAGAAGGCTCTTTCCTAGTGTTATCCGCTCGTACGCAGCATCATCGTCGCCGGTCTTCATTCGACGCAGTAGAAGCTTGTGACTGTGCCGCGTTTGAAGTGCACCGAAGCGGCAGCTAGCAGCTCGGACGCTCTATCGCGTTCCGTCGTTTCGGCAGCGTCAAGTTGCATCACGGCGTGTGTTCCTTCCATCGCTCGGATGCACCAAGCATATCGCCTGAGTGTCACCATAAGGGTGATTGTCGCGTTCACTCGTGTGCTGTGAGTCGGAATGTGCGCGTCTGTGCTCGATTACCGTCTGCAAAAGCCATAGCATTAGCGTTGCCACATGTGCGTGCGTGTGTTACTTCGAGCTCGCAACGTGGGAATCTTGGCGATCTATTGCGCAATACGCGGTGCTGTGCGTCTCTATGCATGGAGTATGTGCGGACGAAGCGAAGGAGCGACCATCATAACCCGATAGCGCAACACAGTGCGAAAGCAAACAAACCTGGGGTGGAGAACATGCTGTGCTGTGTGCATTATAAGGAGATAATTGTGGTCATCCGGTGCATGTGTGATTATGTGACGTGTGCCCCCAGCCCAGAATGATGTGCTAGGTTGAAGTGCCCGTCGCGTAAGTCTTCTCACGCTCGATGCACGAACGCCTTGCATGAAAAATGCCGTGCGAGGTAATTGTTGTCTACTGAGAGCGAAATGATGCGCGTTACATAATATCGCTGGGACGCAGGAACTTTCGATTGCATAGACCGCGATCGCAACTCAAGTAACGCCGCTAAAACTACCAGTGAGTAAAAAAAAAAAAAAAAAAAAAACAGGTTTTGTTTATGATGGCGTTGCATCATACTTCACGATATCACATTAGACTTCTGCTTTTGTGTAACTTGCGTTTTCTGTATTTTGTGTGTATTGTGTGCATATATTAATCAGTGATAATTTGTTTATCTTAAACTGCAGTGGACTATCGTGAAGCTTATATTCCGTAGTTTCTTTTAAATGCTTGCCCTTCTTGTGATGCACGTCTTTTTTTTATGGTCTTCTGGCAACTCAATTTTTCATTTTTACATTTTCTATTTTTATTTTCTGTGTTCTCCTTTTTTCTCTCTCTCCATGCTTGGAGGACCATGCTATAAAAGGGCATCGAGGCTTCGTAAATTTTGCCTTGATAAAGATCGGTCTCCGACTCACACGTTGGCAAATAAAAAATAAACGGTATCTTTTAGAAGCGTATCTCCTTTTCCTCTTTGTCTCACGGCAATCGAAGACAGCCTCTTCGCAACACACACACACACACACACACACACACACACACACACACACACACACACACACACACACACACACACACACACACACACACACACACACACACACACACACACACACACACACACACACACACACACACACACACACACACACACACACACACACACACACACACACACACACGCACACACACACACACACACACACACACACACACACACACACACACACACACACACACACACACACACACACACACACACACACACACACACACACACACACACACACACACACACACACACACACACACACACACACACACACACACACACACACACACACACACACACACACACACACACACACACACACATATATATACACTTTGCGCAAAGAAACATATACATAGAAGGTAAAACTGGGCCCCCTCTGTAATACCCACTGGGCGGATGCAGGTATGTAATAAATAAATAATAAATAAATGAAAAAGTTGAACGTTCAAGGGCTGAAGGAGTCGTGGCAGCGCCAGTAAAAGTTGTTGAAGCCAGAAACAATCTCACGTAAAGCTTTTAGTCACTGCCACTTCAGCCGTATACATCACCTTGGCGTGAACTTAACGGCAACGTATCCAATGACCCGCGCAGTTAAGTACCATGAGCGCCACGCGCTTTTATTTCGTTGAAGCGACGTCAAATGAAGCCTTGTCGTTCACCTCAAACACGACGACAACCACGGCAACTCCAGACGCAAATATGGTATTCACGGCAACACAAGAATCGAAATTCGCGAAGGCAATCTCAGAACACTTCGCTATTCTTCGCTTTGAGTCGTTGTTGCCATAGTTACTGCAGACAATGAAGGAAACTGGCGGCGAAATTTTCGTAAAAAGAAAAAAAAATTGCGAGTGACCTTATTAAAATTTATTAATGTCCCTGCGTCGTTTTGAGAAACCGTAAAGAAATGGTTCCTTTATATTAATTTATACATTAAATGTGGCATTCTTTGTTTTAATACCATAATAGGCGCTGCGCAGAAACGTCGCCTTTGAGACGCACATTACTCTTTCGTAGACTCTGAGATGACCGCGGCGGAGGGTGCGATTTAAACAACAGATATATTGTTAAGCTGATGCCGAACGCCGTGCGTTCACAATTTTTTTTTATCTAGCTTTGCTTTCTTGATTTCAATATCAGTGCACTATTGGAAAATAAGGTTTATATGCGTGACAATTAATGCCATTGTTTAGGAACTACTTCGTTTGTAGCGCGGAGGCATGCAAAATATGAGCAATGCGGCCTCGAGGGCGGAGCTTATATTTATTCTTAGGTTGTCACCGACTATAGACAACTTTAGGTGGCGTTGCTATAGAGGGGAATCTGGCACTAGCGTCTATGCGGGCTCGTTCAGCGGCGCTTTGTACCACCATGGGATAAGGGACCTTACCATGGGAAAGATGGGGAGTACAGGCTTCGGATCTGCTACGGATGGATTACGTTCTTGAAATTCGCGACGCTTGTTTTGATATGAAGTTATTTCCAATTGAAACTTGCTTAATTTTTTTTATACCTAAAACTTCTTGCAAAAAGTTTGCGTGACCATGAAAATTTAACTGCCAGGGTATGCATTGCTCTGCCATAGTGTTCCAGGTTTGGCACCAAATTTAATGAATTATTTTTTATAACACTTGAAAAGAAACACGCTTGTTTCTCCCTCGAAAGTACGTATTATCTATTTATGGAAATAACAATAAAGTATTGAGTGAGAAACACTTAATGTATCGTCTACTGCGATGTCAGGTGCGTCTGTCCAAGTGGCCTGCCCCCAACGCATCTCTCGTTTTGTTGTGAAGACGAGGCAGAGGAGCGTGACTTAGCTTCGCCGTCGTTTTGCAGTCGATATGAACGAGTTTTGACAAGGCGCACTCATAAGAAGACGTGAACTCGGTGCGATATCCTGCACTGGCATGGGACGCTACATCTATGCGCAGCTGTGAGTGCACGACGCTTCGCTAAAACTGTCAAATACAACTTGTAAAGCTGCAACGTCGTAGCAAACAAAGCGACTAGCATTCTTCAGCCTCTTTGAACAACAAAGGCACTGCTTGAGTGCTTTCCACCGCACCACCGCACCCCACTAGCCAAGCTGCGCGAAGAACGAAACTGAAAGTGTAGAAAAAAATCCGTAGACAGTTCGCTAGCTAACGCTATCCAATCCGAAGCCTGTACTTCCCATCATTCGCATTGTGGTACAACGATCGCAGCGACAGATTCCCCTCTAGGTATTATTGTATGAAACTCTATGGCCGGGTTACCTGTGTACCGTCGCGCTGCCGACACTGATTTCAGAGGCCACGTGGAAAGAAGTGCGTGGTAGAGATCTGCTCCGCGCAGCAGATGACGCAACGATCCCACTTGCTCACAAGAATGCCGTCTCATCTTTCAATGAATTCATTCAAATAATTTTGATTAATTATCCTGATAGTTAATGGGCCCTTACCCTAAGTAAACTTACACTCCGATATCACATGCATCCAATCCAACTCGTAACTTCAACCGGAACGATCGATTTCATGCGAGTTTTATTTTTTATTAGACTTTTGTTGAATATTCGTTGAACCGGAAGTAAGAGCTCAACAGGAAGTTCCTGGAAGAGAAACAAAAAAGAGCCACTCGGTGCTCACGAGACGAAAAACGCGGCTATTTGTTTTATTTACTGTAGTTTACTACTATGCAGAAAATGCAGATGATGGTTAATGAAGCTTTCTGAATGCATAAATGAGTTAACTTGAAGGAATTTGAATTCCATAAATAATGCTATTTATTGTCAGCCGGCAAATAACGAAGCGCTGTATTTTTAAGCAAAAAAATAAGAGAGAGAAAAACGTCCCAGATACAAGTACGTTAATAATGTCATCCCTTCTTTTTTTTAACACAACGAAAAAACGTGCACATTAAACGCTCTCTGCTACGCTTTAGAAAAAAATGAAAATGCCACAGCTGAACAACATAGAAAGATCTGACGGCCTTGGCTTCCCAAGCCTGGAATGATAAAGCCCCACTTGCTTTCCCATCCTGAAGTCCATGCTCTCCGCGAGGTTTTGCCGTACGTGCCTCGATTTCCCGAATCCCAGTGGAGACTTAGGGGAAGAGCGGATGTCTGACAGCTATTAATTATGCATCGATGTCAACACATGCTGTCTAGGCAAATCGCAAAGGGGAAAACGTTTCTGTCTGTAAAAGCTGTCTCCAACAATCAATTTTTTCTTCGTCTTTAAGATAAACTTCTAATAGTGACAGACTCGTGGCGCTTGCCGTTCGCTCGCTCAGTTCACATCATAGCCACTCGCTCCTTTCTTCATCTTGAGATAAGGAATAAGGAATGTCACTTCCTCTAATTGCTGACGTGGCTAAAACACAATCTATATTCATTCCTGCCTGCACGGTTTTATGTGGCGTGCGTCACTTAAAGGATATAAGCGCTTTGTAGCGTAAATGAATCAGCACTGCATTAGCGTGCCGCGTTCTGCTATTACAGTTGCAGATTGCTGATTCAAGAATGGCACTTATAATGCCGTTAGTGGTGCGCAAGCTATGAGCGTTCAAGAAGTGTTCTTCACTATAATGCTGATGCTGCCGTTGAGATCGAGATTTCCTGCTTTATTATAATATAGAGTCTACCTTCTTCAGTCCGAGCATCGCATCAACTGATGTTCCACAGAACATAACGACTCACGTAACGGCAGGCCAAACTTTAGCCGTAGTTGTTCGCGTTGCTGCAAACCTGCTTTTTCAAACACTGAATTCGTAATAGTAGCATCCGTAATACTAGAGATAGCGTCGGCCACTGTTATATGTTACACCATGGCGCCGGCGTATCGTACACATGAATATTGCGCTCGCAGGCCTATCTAATAAACTCCTCGATTTAATTGCCAAAATACAGACGTTGCAGACATGGGTTGTGTGCAACCACGCATGTTTCACACGCGGTTTACATTGTGATGGAATCATTTCATTTTCCCGCCTTGTTTCCGGCCCGTTTTGCCTTAAGCATATTTCTAATCTGCGAATGTTAAAACTTTCGTGTGAACGACAGCCCCACTGACGCCCATTTACCTTGATTTCTCTTTTCATGTCAACGTTGATTTTCGGTATACTTATTCCGTTATTGTCACTATAGAAACCCACCACGGTAGTCTCTATTGTGCTCGAATGCTGTCCCGAAGGTAGCCGGTTTGAATCCCGGCCACAGCGGCCCCATTTGGATGGAGGCGAAACGTGCATGGTTGTATTCGCACCTAAAACGAAATCCAGGGGGCGCTGCGAAGTTAGACAACACTGGCAAAGATGGCAGCTGTATTGAGGTCCATGTGCGGATTGTTGCTGCTGGAAATGCTGTAGATTGCGATGTCAAAACGTGGTGTATCAGCGCTGTGTCTTAATGAGCGCTAGTAAAGCGCGGGAGTATGAACGTGAGTGAGTGCCTGTGAGTATGAACAGACGAGAGAATGAAAGTGAGTAAGTAGGTGCAAGCGTGAGTTAACGGGAGCGCCCATGAGTGTGAATACAAGTAAGTATGGACGCGGATGACATTTTCCTTCAGTTGTTCTCGTCTGTGTGCGGTGTTCTGTCGAAGGTGGGAGTGTCTTTGCCTCCCAGTTCTTCATTTCGGTCGTCGGGAAGGGCAAGGTCGACGATGAAATAAATGTCGCACTGTTCGTGCACGTGAACGTCTGGTGTGAATTTGGACCTCAAGAAATCCCAGTGCGGCATTGAAGTGTTTTTACTGAACCTGTGATCTCCGATGGCCCACGTTCTTGCATTACTGGATTTCTAGCGAAATGCAAGCGCGTATCAGCCGTTCTCATCCACTCCTAGGTAAGAGCTGCAGCACTGTCACAGGCCGTGTCAATCAGCAAGGCAGACAAAATGTTCGGCAGTGTTTTGTAGGCAGGTGGGCTAACACAGTTGGTAGTGGCCGCAGGCATCGTTTATCAAATGCTGATTGCCTAGATCAACACGGCGACACGTCACTTCTTTTGTAGCGTCTTAGTCTGTCAATTACTTCCGCGCGACCTTGTCTACGTTTAAACTTAAAGGATCAGGCGGGGACGGTACATTGAGCAAAATAACAAGGTTTCGTGCTGCGTATTCGGTGCGGCTACAAGAGGAGGCTGAGAGAAACGATGACTATGAACTGCTAAAATGATGGTATAGGAAACTTGTTCACAATTTTTTTTTAATGCGGGTAGCCTTATTGATCTCTCTGTGTGTTCGCGTGCGTCTAGGCTGATCCACATACGTCAGAGAAATTGAGGTGGTCGCAAACAATACTGCTTACCTGCTGCTATTGTACACAGCAATTTCATTACAGGTAGGAGTGAATTGGCCCCTTCATAGCTCCCTGCACCCTACGATGAGACATCGGCCAGGTTTTGCCACGTACGCGTGCCCACAAGTCAAGGGAATCGAGCACATAGCATCTCAAGAGCCAGGCCCTAAGCTACTATGAGACATATAATATAGCAAGCATTTCTTGCCATGAGGCCAAATCTAGTGCGCGCACGAGACATTTACGCCACGCTGGATAACAACACTACGAAGTTTTCAATTTTGTCCGCCGCTGTTGCACAGCCCATGATTAGGGTGTTTTTACTCCCGAGAGACGCGGGTTCGAACCATAGTTGCAGCGATCGCCGTTCGATGGAGGTGAAATGCTATGCGCCCGCGTACTAATTTTCGGAGCTCCGGCTGGTCGAGATTAACCGGAGCGCTCCACTATGGCGTCTCTCGTAGCGAATTGAGACGCTTCGGGGCGTTATTATAAACCGATTCCGATTACTTCCAGTGGTGTTATACGTAGGATTCGATGATTCCATTCGAAGAGTGAAGCAAATTTTTAGGACAGTGACGTATTACCTGTTCCTGAAGTGCTAAGAATCAACACCCATAGTCGGTGTAACATTGCCGTTGCGGAGGTTGGTTATTTAGCCGTTGTTCGCCGTTCACTCAGAAAACACAAAATTGCTAAAAGATACTAACCTACCTGTCCGCCTCAACCACGTCCATAACGAAACGCAGAAAAACTGCTTCGCGATGCATTTTTTTTCTTTGCTGACGACGAATCCTTCTGCCAGAACCGCCACCGCACGTGCGAAAGTGAATGTCACCTGCTACATGGACCTCAATGGGCTGTATCGCGCGCTCTCCGTTAGGTGGCGTATCGGCTCAAATTATTCGCGAATTGCTGGTTTTGATATTGCAGTAGGCGGGAATAGCCTGGCCTACATGGCCGGTGATTCCTACATGGCCGGTGATCGCCTGAATATGAACAAACGCTGTATACACGCACAAGGACATCACGAGCTTGGTAGGAGATCCTCCACATGCGGGCTCCAGCAACGAATTCACAGTGCTGAATCATCAGTTGCACAGAATAGTGATAGAACAAGAGCTCCTTCGAGAGAAATTCTAGGACGGGCTGCCGCTGATCCAACCCCGAAACGCATAATTTGGGCTCCTGGCCATCAGGGCTTACGAGGTAATGAGGTCGCTGACGTGGCCGCCCGAGCGCTTACCCACAGGCCTCCCCACCCCAGCTCTCATGACTTGCAGGCCAGTAAACCGCTGCTGCGGTTCAAAGAAATTATTTCTTATTATCGCGACACTCACCGCCTTTTCCCGGCTCCTGCAAAGGGGCTGAGTAGGGCGGATGAGCGAACTTTATGGTGCCTGCAGACAGGAACTCTTCTCTGTACTGCAAATACAAAACACTTCGATCCGAACACGGATGGGCGGTGCCCACACTGTGGGGAAACCCGTGACATCTTCCACATGGTGTGGGCATGTACAAAAGATCCCCACCTGCCCCCTCTTCTACCCCTTCCCGAGAGGCATGGGAGACTGCCCACCTCAACTGCTCCTCGCTGGAGTCTCAACGTACTCTGGTGAGACGGGCGCGAGTCGGGGCTTCGTCATGCGGTGTCCCTGACTAGGGACGCCGACCGTAGCGGGGTCATGACTTTGCCCCCCAAACTCTCTCTCTTTTTTTTTTTCTTTGCAATAAATGTTTTCATCTCTCTCTCTTTGAAAGAACCCACGACACGCATGTGGCGTTACTCGCATGGAGAGAAAACGCTGGTGACATTATCGTATCAAAGGAGAAACAACACGAACTGAAAAAAATAGTTCCTCGTTAGATCCAGCTAATTGTTCGTGCACCATTCAAGCAAACGCAACGAATAAAGGAATCTCGACGCACACAGAAAACACGGACGCGCAATACAAGCTGATGATATAATGCCATCACATGAGCATTATAGCAGCCATAACGCGCTGACTGCTACCTGGGATTTTGAGACACTCATTCACACAGACCATAGCGCAAACACGTGTACGCGACTGCTCCCCATCCTTTATCTCTGCGTTTTTGTATGCTTTTTCTTTTGTGCGTGCCTTCTGTCACGCAAGTGTTCGTTGGTCGCTCGAAGGGGCCTTCTTGTTTATGGGCTGCTGAGATCGGCGAGCCATAGAGTAGCTATGGCGAGCTTCCTATCACTGCGGGGCGCCGGAGCAGGACAAAGGAGGCAGCCCCACCTTACTGTGGTCTGCTGTTTCGAAAACAAGAGGATGAGCACGGCTGTGAATTGCTCAAGACAACGCCAGTGTTGCTGGCACAAAGAGTAAAACGCGACACTTTGCGCCTTCGTGCCCTGCAGGACGTTCGACATTAAGTTTCCCCGAATGCGTGGAATTGGGGCCTCGAAGCGCAGATTTATGTGTCTCCGGATGACATGATGTTTACGCTGGGGTCCTAGCCGGCTGACCAGACCCATGCTCTAGGGCGAGAGGGAAGCCTGCCCTGCAGCCGCCGTTCGACACCACCGTTAGTTCGAGTAGCGAAACGAAGGACCGCATTCCTTCGAAGGACCGAAGGACGCCACCCGCTTACTGACGCGTGAGTCACGCTCGCGTGCTATCTGCGCAGCCTCGACGATGATTCGGGTGCAATCATCTCTGTGTTTGTACAGAGAGCATTCATCATGACATACTAACTAGGCCAAGCCGCTACCCTTCTAAGTTTTCTTGACGGTGTTGCATTCACTTGTGTGCTAAACCAAAACGACTGTGCAGATAATTGAGCTGTCGCGTAGTTGTTTGATGTTCACGGTAACAGCCACGCAAGTTTTTGATGTAGTTGGCTTCCAAGAAAGACAGACGTTGCAAAGCAAGAACTGTTTGCCTCCAAAAAGCCGGGAACCAGAGACAGGCCTTTCTCAGAAGCACGTCACAGCATCATTTTCATTTTGGATCCTTTGTTTCAGACTCGACCAAAAGGAGGGGATAAATGGGGTAGGGGGTGGCGCTGCGGTGCACAGAAACAAGTGCACGCAAAACGCAAATTGCGAAGTGCACCAGTTTCTTCCCACCCGTTAAATCATAGAACAGAAACAGACCATATAATAGAAATGTTAGCCGAGCTGTGCGCACGTTATTGTGAAAGGTCGAAGCTTTGCTTATCAGCTCGGTTTATACGTTCGCCATTTCGCGCGTAATCGCCAATACCACAATTTTGGTTTTTAGTTTGGTATCTACCAGTTTTTCTTCTGGCACTGCTGCGCCCATACATGAAGAATTGTTATATCGCCTTAGGTCTGATATGTAATGCGTCAGTTTATCAAACAATTTTTATTGACTAATGACTTACGATTGTACACGCAATTAACTTGTACGTCCCGAAATGACGAAATCCATATTTTTGCCCGCGTGCTGTTGGGTGTGAAAATGTCCTAACATAAAAAATCACGCCATATCCACGAAGTGAATGATGATGAGTAGGCGAAGCTCCGGCGGTAATCTGGTAAACCGTCAATCCCCGTAAATTTTGCCCACTCGATCATCATACAAAGACCTGACACACAAACGCGGGGGTGTGGTGTGATTATACATACAGTATATACACAATGTTTCATTATTTACATATTGATAAAGTATATACACAATGTTTTATTATTTACATATGGGGTAGATGATGATTTTGTTCAAGAGCTCTACGGACCACAAGGAGGGGGTTCCCCTGACTTTGTTTTCCTCATATATGACGTTAAGCTCAGGGGAACGTTTGTTGTCGGCGTTGCCGTTTTGCTTTTCGAGGGCGAGAGCGCGTTCACGATCGTTTTCATACATGGCCAAAAGAGAATGTGTGGTCTGGAACGCGCTTATACTTCATGGTCATCAGCGTCATCGTCATCGTTATCACGTGGAGTGGGTACAATCAACTATACGTGGCTACCTACTACTACTACTACTACTACTACTACTACTACTACTACAGAGGAGGGACAGACCCACACCCTAAGGAGCTTCGCCCCTAATAAAGCACTCAATGTGTACAATTCGTTTCTTTCTGCAGGGAATGAATTGAAATATCGATTCCGTTTATTTCTCTCTCAATTCGTTATTCAAGATCTGCAGTATATATCGATCAAATTATCCCAGTGTGGAGGGCACACATATACTAAAACACGGGTAACTTATCGCCGCAAAAAAAGAGAATAAACTGCCCGAAGGCAGTGCTGCTGCGATGTCCCCGAAACGTGAATTAGAATTCCGGCACACTACGCCAGCAAAATTATACGTAAGGCTCCTGCATCAATGTAATAATTGCTCAAACGCGGGAAATAAAGAAAGGGGCTGTTAAGTCGACGAAAGATTTCCAGTCGCAGAGTCAAAGAAATAGCCTTCAGGCGAGAATATAGAGATGTGGTCAAAATTGTTCGAGAACATTCGTCTTCTCCGTATTTGCATGATGGACATGAAGACAATGGAAGCCAAAGATAATGGTGTCCACGTGGGGCGTTTATACACAGACATAAGATTTCGTGTTTTTTTTTCTTTTTGATTAACATATGGCCGCAAGAACGTTTTATCAAAAAGGTTCATTTTTCCACGTCGAGATTCATCTTCCGCAAATGAAGTTCCTTTTGAACACAATGAGAAGAGGCCTCGTATTCCTCGAATTCAAATAGGACCATTTTGTGCGCATACGTCGATAGAGGGGTGGACAATAGAAGCGGAAAGCCAAGTGACGGTAAATTACTGAGCAAGACAGTGCTGAGCACAATTTCGCATACTCAAGAGCCACCGAGAACGGAGCCAAGCCGCTAGCCGTATCGTACTTCCCTTTTATATAAAATGACTCGATGTTAATACAATGCCATGAAAAATATGGAAGCAAGCTTCAAAATAACAACCATCATAGTGTCCAGGAGTTTAGCTGAAAATTTTATCTCTGGTAAATCGGCGATGATAATCAGCTCCTCCGTACACAAATTTGTGGCCTAATTTAGACTCTTGAAAATATCGAACATATTTACTTCCATCGATATAAAAGCCCTGTAAAATTCCATCATCACGTACTCTCTACGTCACACAAAGGCTTAGCCGCACATTGCCAACCACACTAAACGCACATGAGCACGAAGGCATAAAATCCACGCATTAAACTCTACTAATGTATTGAGAGTGTTCTTGCAGCTGCACATTCTTTCAATTGTACGGCTTTATATCATTGTTTTTCACTAAACCTAGAGCTACAACACCATTATGCCTTCTCTGTCCTATATATGCTCGAATACGATGCTATATGTACGAATATTATTTTTTGTTTAAATGTATATTAATTATTAGTTTTCTACTTGATATTTTACTTCGTCACATACTTAGTACGCTTCGTGCTTGTGTAATTACTCGTTGTTGCTCGTATTTCTGTATATTATTATCCTTTCACTGCTCCGACAATGTTGAGAGTGCTTGCCAAGCTGCAGTATCTACAGCTTTCTCGCTGCAACCCACTTTTCATCGTTGTATTGGTTTGGTGAGAAAAAAAAAAACCGCTGACACACTGACATCCTTGCCGATTGCTTTTACATGGCCGGAAAAACATGAATGCCCTTGCTTGTTGGCGCCAGTAGGCGTCTTATGTCATTGTTCCATAGGATTTGTTAAAAGTGTCCTGACAATGAGAAATCGTTCCACCGGTAACATCGGTTGAGTAATGGAACTTGTTTTCCTCAGCGCAGCAACAGGGTAGCCACTTGCTACCCTAACGAAGATCAGTGCTTTTGTCAAAAGGTTGGTCTAAATGGTATTCCCTGTTCAAGCAATTTCTCAAGACTTCATGTTTCTATCTTACGCTGAAATTTTGTCTTGCATCGAGAGTCATGGTATAGTCGTTACTTGTCACGTGGCAGGTACCAACAGAAGGAAGAGCAATGATGTCAAAAAATTAAAAAAAAAGAAACATCGCACTTATGTGTCCATAACTGTTTCGTTTGGGGAACCAATAAACAGCGTGAAAATTTCGCGGGCATTTACATGCTTTGTTTAATGTTCGCGAGAGCGAAAACATTATTCTACAGAGAGAGAGAGAGAGACAGAGAAAAGTTAAGTGAAAGGCAGGGAGGTTAACCAGAAGGAAATTTCGGGCTGCTACCCTGCATTGGGGAAGGGGTAAGGGGGGATAGAAAGGTAAGGAGAAAAAAAAGAAAAGAGAAATTACAGTGAGCTAGTTGGTTCATAGCTGACACTGGTTTTGAGCAGCGGATATAAAAACGCTGTACGAACAACTCAGCCATTAGAACAGTGCAGCATCCTTGTCTCACCTCCCTTTGTGTCTCGTTTCTTTTGTTTTTTCAGTTCCGCTGTTGAAATAAACATTCTTATACTTCCATTATAGTCAAAGGCACCTGTAGGTTGCATTTTCGATTTTGTTATTTTATATCCTGCTATTGCGCCGCACGTTGTCCATAGTTTGCCCAATACTTCGCACAGTCTCCTCGCGTTGAGAGCGGAGCACGTAGGAGCCAGCCGCCCGCTGTCGGCTTCTGAGACTGCGCGATAACGCGTGCGCCAGCGACGACCGCGCTCGTAAAACCAAAGGTCGCAGTGGCTGCATGAGGGACCCCCCCCCCTCGCGTCTTTCCGCCCTTGTTAAAGACGCGCGGGGCGTTTCCTCTCTTCTTGAGCATTCGGCGGGGGATCTTATCGCATACGCCTCGGTGCGACGGAGAAGGGCCGACTCGTTTTATATCCGCTTCAGCCGTGTTTGTCGCCCCCCGCTACCACGCTGTTACCCGCGGGTAGAACGTACGATGCGCCGGGGGGATCTATCAATTTGGACTTTGTACGCGAAATGACGGCGGCGGCGACGGCTACGGCAACGGCGACGGCGACGGCAAAAACCCGTCGAGACTGTCCATATAATTGCTATCGCCATAAATGTTATGCTGCTATTCGCCCTTTCACATCAACAGGCCGCGTACGGCCACACTTTTTTTGTCAATGAGATAAGACTGCGCTTTTAGTGAACGACAGCATTTGCGAACAACCACCGGCGTATTGCCGAAGAGCTAATATTTTAATATTTACGGGTACGCCCAATTCACGCTGCTTCGAAGTTTAAAGGGGCCATGACACCCAATTTTCGACCATAATCTGTGTTATGTAGGTTGATCCTTGTACGTTCACAGACAAGCTGGCGAAATTTTAGCGCATTTGGTCGTGCCGTTAATTTATAATTGAATATTTTTATAAACAAGCGAGCGGCCTGAGAGTCGGGCAACACTGGCACGCTCGCTAGCCGTGACGTAACGAGTAGCTTGCTGTGTGAGCGTCTGCATGGTTCAGCTGCGCGTGCAAACGAGCTATTTCTGCTTTTCTCAACTTGCCTCTGGAACTAAATGACTTGCAGCGCTTGAAACAGCAAAAGAGCAACACTCTCAGTGAACACAGTGACCGCGTGTGGAACGTAGCAGACGACGTCACTGCTCCTCGCAGTTAGTGACGTCACGCACGCCATGGCAAAATGGCGGTGGGTGGAGTTTACAGCCGGCGACTTCCCCGGCTTATTTTGGACTGAAATAATCTTTTACAGTCCAGTTTTCACACGTGTACAAGCATCTTTGACCCTCCACCTTCGTTTTTCGCCAAAAACCACAAATTGTTGGGTGACCATGTCATGGCCCCTTTAAGAAGCTTTTCGAAACAACTTTACCATTGTTCGTGAACAGAGCCAATTTCGCTTCCTACCAGCGTTGTGAGGAAAAAAATATGCCGACGAACGCTTGTTATTCCGGGAATTATCGGCCCGAAATTTGCAATTTTCAGCGCTAACACATTCGCCGTTGCACACTGATCGGCTTATGCCGGTGAAACGCTCTTCGGTACGTATTAATAACATTGCGCCCCACATACCCGTCTTAAGCCCTTACTGGTCTGCCAGGGCGCCGCTGTACAGTGAGCTTTTGTTTTTTGTCGGAGCGTCCAATTCGTGGTATTCAATAATTGACAAAGCAAAGCGAATTGTTCGTTCTGTAACACTAAGCTTACTCGGAGCAGTGAAGTCCCAATTTCAAGGATTTACCTCTATTTCAACATATGGTCATTTTGGCGTAACGTTTCCTTTTATTTCTGGGCCATTATGCAACCCTTAAAGCCTTCCGCCAAACCAAGCGCCCATGTCATGCGCTGACGGCAAGTCGCCATGCAGGCATAAATTTAACCCATTGTTAAGTGGTTGATAGGGCATTGCCAAGTGTCAGTGTTCGCACATTTAGCATCACTCCATATTTCGAAGCATCGCCCGTAAGCTTTTGTTTCTTTCAGTGTGACAAGGTTTTATTGCTTATAACACAATGAATAACCATAGAAATATTAGGAATGCTGTAAAGAGCGTCGGCGTTATCAACGGCATCTAACACACATACACAAAAAAGAAAAAAAAACACACAGGGTAGAACGCCCTTAGAAGACACTTAGAACAGCCGAGTGCCAAAACAAACTGTTCAGTCATCACATAAACACGAAGGAAAACTCTCTAGGGTAACATAAAACATTAAGAAATAAAACGTGATGCTCGTGTCGCGGGTTCAGTATTTAGCGAAAATTCAGAGACAGCTCCGGTAGCCGTCACTTCTGCTTTGTCATAAAATTAAACAGCCCATACACGATTTGCAAAGGATTGAGTCGAACAACTACAGAAGCGGCACGATGCGGGATTAGAGTTAAGCTCCCGGTGTTATTTTGCCCTCAAAGAGACTGCCGCTAGAGAATTTTGAAGTGTTTAGCTTTTCCTGATTTCCTTTTTTTCATCGTCATCATTTTATTGCACTTTGTAAGCCTGAAAACTGCGTTGAAATTGGGTGGCAACGCTGCGCCAAAGCGTCCTTTCTTTTCAATAAATTAGGCGTATAAAAGAAAGATCCATAAAAAAGCGTCTATACATCCGAAGCTCCAAAGTTGCGTGTCTATACACGGCGCATGCGCGTAGAAAAAGATGCAACGGTATTTTGCATGTCCGCTGCTACATTTCTATTTCTCTTTGACGTCAATGAAGCAGCGCCTCAAAAACGGATTTCATTGGAAGTTTATTTCCACAGCTTACTGTACTCCAAATTTTCCATCTTCTCACCCAAGGGTGTTGGCATTTTCGAAGCTTTGTGAGGGTTATCGTTCGGTTCAATGCACGGCTGCTGGATGCTTTGTTTATTTTTTTCCGCTGAAAATGCTGTGGAGGTTATCAATGTGTTATATTTCATCGTTTCTGAACACACGGAATACTCATTGTGTAGTGGCATATAAGCAATAAAGAGAAATAGACGTGCACACATTGAGGCTTGTCGAAGCAACAGCGGTTATTGTACGCCTAAACTCAATTGAATAGCGAGGCCAAATCGCAGGTCATCGCCAATTCTTTTGTGTTCTTTTTTTTTATCGCCAGCGATAACATTTCACCATAGTGTGGTTCTTTTGCATTATGCGGCTAGAAGCATAGGGACAAGACGAGGTATTTCTATGGTTGCGGAAATCATGCGTGAAATAGAAAATTTTTTCAACTTCACACAAAGGGTTACGTTCCTGTCTCAAATTGACATTCTTTTGTTCGTCGCTCTATTGGTTGACTGTATGGCAAACGGGGCCATTCTTTTATTTTATTCCACGGTGAATTTTTGCTCGCGTCTTCAGCCGTTCATGCATCGTTAGATCTGCAATCTATGTGCAGTCGACATAGAGTACAATGTGCTTTTCTGTGTGTAGTACTGTTGGCATTTTGCAAAGCAATAAAGTTTCTTATTCATGGTTTGTTTCCCCTCTAGATAGTCTGGCATTCGTCGAACGGAACGTTTCCAGGGAGGGTTTTCAATTCATATCTTCCATCCACACAAGCGTTCCCTGTGCGCACCTGTGATTTCGTTGTTTTTCTTACGATGCATATGAAAAGCATAACCAGGGCACAATATTTTCGAATAAATCCGAAAAAATCAACCGATAAACACTTGCCGGTAAAATTTCTGACCATGCAGATTTGTCCTATAAATAAAGTGGCGAGTTGGGCTTATTGGTACATATTTACGGGACACTACAGAGCAAAAAAATACACGAAGCACGAAAGGAGCACAAATGACGATGACGAAGGTACAACCCGCTTGTCGTCGTCGTTTGTGTTCCTTTCGTCCTTCTATGCATTTTTTGCGCTGTAGTGTCCCGTAAAAAAATTGTCCCATAAACTCCGATATTAGCGGTCAATGTGAGCCTTTTTCATTCTTTATCGAAAGGGCGTCTTCTAAGCGGTTATAATGTATCATTTCTATGTATCCTTGCTAAGTTGCCATTCCATGTTACTCTGTGAACATTTGTAATTGAGTTCTTTTTCAGATTGTTTCTGCTGCTGTAACCCTCTTTCCCTGCCTTGATCTCATACGGGATTGGCAGTATTTTTAAATAAATAAATAAATAAATAAAATAATCAACAGCATCTCATAGACCGCAGCCATCGCACATTTAACAAAGGGCTTGTTGCGCACGGAGCGAGAGGCGTTAGCGTGCCTGTATGTAGGGCCCCCGACAGCGCGCGACACTTTGATATACGGTACCCTGGCGGCACTGGGGCGCGCCAGACGGTATAAAATACTGGGACCTCGTAAAGTATGCTTGCGTCTATTACAACCCGATCTAAAGGGACAATAAAGAGAAAAACGATTTTTCGCATACTAATAAATTACCCTTTCTCAATTCCAAAGTGACCACGCTCGCCGCGAGTAGACGCTTGGTAAGCGAGAAAAAAAAAACACAGAAAAAGCAAACCACGTGGAAACGCCATCTTGAACTCCCCGCACCAAACGTCGCAACTTCATGTATTCCGACAGTATGTGCTAGGCTCTGCGTAGACCCTCATCGGTAAAAAGGAAGTAGATTGTCTTCTGAGGGGGGCCAGAGACTTAAGACGCCATGTTTCAGGAAGGAAGGAAGGAACAGGAGGGAAAGGAAAGGCAGGGATGTTAAGCAGTCTAGAAGGACTGGTATGCTGTACCCAAAACTGGGGAAAGTGATGAAATAGGTTTAAAGATGGAGAAAGAGAGAGATAAAGAGGAGAGCACGCATACACAAAAGTCACACACTTCACAGTCATGATAACGCCATTAGGAAACTTGGTTCAGCCAATGTGGCCAAAATACGTAAATACGTTGTCACATCCGCGACGTCATGCGAGGTGATATCGACACGAAATTTAAAACTGAAAATTTTCCTTGTTTTTTTTTCATCGGTTAAGAAATCTTTGACGGTGAAATTAACATTATTAAAGCTCTCAGAGTAAGAGTTATCAATATACGTAAACTCATTCGTTGTTGGACTTTAGTGTCCCTTTAAGGTTGGTATACGCACAAATGCAGGTGTTTTTGTGTATTCAAATGTTTCTTCTTGTGTGTATGTGTGTTTGTGCGCTCAAACCTTCCAGACAACTGTAATACGCTTCGTGTGTTTTGATGCTTCTTTTTCAGCTATAATTTCATCTAAGATGTTGGAGTATTTAGTTTAATGAAAAATTAAACTCTGAATTGGGGAGCACTGGGTATTTACTAGAAATAAACTCCGATAAACGCCGGATTTCCGCCCCAGAAAAATAAACTCCAAAAGCACCTTCCATAAACAGCATTCCAAACTTTAAGAAAAATAAGCTCCGAAAACACGGAGCCCTAATCATTACCGAAGTATATTGGGGCATACACGCGCTCTTGGTTAATTAAAAATTTGATGCGCACGATCAGATCAGTTGAGAACAAAAGTTTATGTTTGAAAACACGACATGCAATGAGAACTGTTACTGCTCAATTTATTGACATTGGACCGCATTCTCTTCATTCAGGAAGATATCAAGCAAATGGCCAACATATTCATTACAATGACGAGCACTTATAACAATCGCAATATTTCTAGAAGCGAGTGATACCATCGAGACATATATGTAACAGGACATGTTCTCCACCTGTAAGCTCATGTACGCGTTTAATTTAACCCAGCCTTGTCAAACTAAGTTTCTTAATTCGTATGCCTTCGTACAAAACTGTTCTGTATCCGTGAGACTTTACTTTTCTGCAATGCCGCACACTGCGTACGACGTACTCCAGCGCGAAATGATGAAAAAGGAGTGCCGAAAAAAATGTCCAGGAAAATGAAGTTTGCCGATGATTGGTGTCGAAGCTAACAGCGCACTCTGATACATTACGCACATTGTTACCGCCACCACGAAGGCTTCACCAACCGGGTACAATGATTCGACTGTCCACGAGAAGCCGCTGGAAATCAAGAAGTTATACAAACTTGGCAGCTCGCGCATCCTACGCGCTGTGAAACAGACCGCGTATACCAAGCGGTCAGCGTGACTAAAGGAAGACCGAGAATCATTAATCTTCATCCCATCTAAATGGCGACACGTTTCTTAGCAACGCACCGCGAGGTCGCAGATTGTCATTCCATCAAGTGTACAGCGAACACTGCCTGTCTAGGCGCGGTTCATGTATAGTTGTGCTCGCACGCTGGCATAGTGGTGTTATAGTTTTTTCATATAAGTAGTAGCTTCTTTTTCATTACCAGAAATCCCCCCACCTTTTTAAAACACACACACACACACACACACACACACACACACACACACACACACACACACACACACACACACACACACACACACACACACACACACACACACACACACACACACACACACACACACACACACACACACACACACACACACGCGCACGCACGCGCGCACACACACACACACACACACACGCACACACACACACACACACACACACACACACACACACACACACACACACACACACACACACACACACACACACACACACACACACACACACACACACACACACACAAATGCGGGAGTTTCTTCACAATGAATAGAAAAATTCACAGTTTGGAAAGTGCACTTGCTACTTGAATTAGGGGGTTCTAAGGTGACTATGCGCTTTAGTTATTTTCCTGTAAGTTTTCTGAGCGAGAGAGAGACCGAGCGCGAGGAAAATTGTTTAGTGTCGACTGAAGATGTTGGCTAAGCTACGACACGGCTTGATAGTTCCGATGGGGTGAACGAAACGGTTAGAAAAGTAATAAAAAAGGTGAGAAAAGCTAAACATTGAAACATAAATAATTAGCCGATTGCAAAGAAAGAGCCAATGAATGTCTGCAACAGCTGACTTTCGAAAATATAGCAGCAATGCCTCCATGCCTGCCTGACTCGAACTGCGTTTAGCTTTTCCTTGCCAAGCCATAAATGTGTATTACCTGTGTTTGTCTGCATGTGCCAAGTAAAGTGCTTGATGTTAGCTGAGCGCATGGAAGAACAGCACTTTGCTTGCAGAATAGAAGACTGGGGCGCTCCCCTACTTTCAATGGGCGACTCGCACAGGCCCGCAATTTTTGGTGCGGGCTAACTAGGGGCTTGGAGAAACCACTGTTGTTCTAACCAATTGAGGTCACTTTCAATTAACTGCTTAGCAATTACATATATAACGTTTCTTTTCTGTCTAACGTACACACCTTCGGCGATGTTGAGAACTATAGTGGACGGCCATGATGAAACAGCCAGAAGCCACATGATAAATCTTGGTCAAGAAGCGCTGACTAATAAGGGACATTACATTGAAAATGGTAGATATTTCGCCTTCTCGGTTTTTTTCGGAATGACCTTCTCTCGTGTAAGAAGGTGCAGAGTGTACCAACGAAAACATTAGGATAAATTGCAGCTTTCACATTTGAAATGACATTTCATGACAGCACGCCCTCAAATGTACAGTTACCATGACGACGGACATGAAAAGATTCATTACGCGAACGAACGTTTCATAAGAATGAAGAGAAAACCTATCGCCTAAACTTAAAACCTATAGCTTTAGTTTAGGACAAGTGGTCATTGACGTTAGAAACTTCCTTCACGTATATTACTAATTAGTCACGCTGTTAGAAAAAGTCTGAGATACCTTAATTACAACTGCTTCCGTGGCGCGAACTTGCATCGCGCAATCTCGAGAGCTGGGGTCAGGTGTGTCCGAACACCTTGCACAGCTCATTTTTGGGAAATGAAGGACGACGGGACTGGCGTACTATACCGTGTCCTCAAGGAAACGCGAAACTAATTATCTCAGGTTGGCAGACGGCGCTCTCTCGTGGGCTGGTACCGTTAGTGAGTTAAGTGGTAGCGCAGTCGCAAGTTGTCGCAATTAAGTGGGAGCACTGGCGCCTATACGGCACCGTGCGGGGATTCGCGTTTCCGGTAAGACAGGTGTGTGCGTGTTTCTTTCCAGCCACGCATTCCTCCATGCCTGAGCCAGATCACCAGCACTACGTATCTTTTATGAAAGGAGAGTGAAAGTTCGGCAGCATGTTACATTGTGTCACACTTGAAGGCGAATGCCTGCTGCTAACATCGTTGTACCTGGAAACAACAAGCCTTAGTGGAAGACACAGCAAGACATAGCAAGACATAGCAAGCCTTAGTGCAATACATAGAAAGGCGTAGCAAGCCTCAGTGCGAGACACAGCAAGACAGCACGCCTTAGTGCCTCAGACGCGCATTAAATTATCTTGACACTTTCAGTCAATTGGCATTGTTCCTCTACCTCCGAATCTTTCTGCAGTTGACGCGGTGTCGCACTACACCCGGGATCAGCCCACTTTTGAACCAGCGACGGCACCACGCTATGACGTCATCAACTGAAGTAGAGTAGCAAATTGGGCTAGTTGGAACATGCTCATGACGGTCAGCGCAAGAAAGGACACGAGAAACAAGAAAGTGTACCTTCCTTTCTGTTTATATATGCTACGTTTTTTTTCCCCATTAAACTTTCAGTTGTTAGACAGCGCTTGTTTCGTGTACTTTCTTGTTTGTCGTGTCGTCTTTTGCGCTGACCGTCATGAGTATGACGTTATCATGTGACATCACGATGACGCTGTGATACCACCATAAATTTATGTGATATGTAAAGCGAGGAAGCGACCATAGGCCCTCGCTCTCTACCAAACCGAAGTAAAAGCCAATCAATGCCGACTCTTAACAGGATCGTCGAAGTATCGATAGCGGCAGGATATACACGAACACGCTCACCATCATCCGCCAAAAGCCGGCAAGACCAGTGATGATCCATCTGGGAGCCAGCCCACCGCGGTATTCCTCCCAACGAAATCACCAACCACGTGTCTCTCGATTTGGTCAATGAAATCAACGCCGAGGATTCGGAGTCCAAACGCGTGCACCGTCAATATCGTACTTTGACAAGACACTGCGTTGCCATCCTAATTCGCCGAACATATCCTTCCCGTACACAAGTCAATACCCAGAGAGCAGAGAAGATACTCCGAACTTTGCAAGGTCAACACATGCCCATTCACTTTCAAAAATCCCCTCATACCTCTATACAATTCGCTCCTCCGTAGTCGCAGCCACATGCAGATTAACAGCGCAAACCAGCACCATACAACTCTGAACATGCCGGTTGACAAGCTGAGTGAAGACAAATCAATGATCACAGGTCTTCAATCATTGTTAGATGCACTTCACGTGTTCATCGGCAGGATTAAATCACCATGCGCTCAGCATGCGCAACAGGCACTGGAAACTTTCAGGCTACAGCAGACCCGTCTACTACTGTCGTTTAGTAATGAGGTAACGTGCTTAATTTCCACAGTGGGACGTGATATGCTTGAGACCCTCACCTAGTCATCGTTTCAAACTGTCATCATACAAATAATTCCTTTTTTGACGTGCACGGAATGCAGCAGTGTTCCATGCACGCCGGATTTTTCGTATCTTGATAAATTCTTTGTACCTTTCTGTCTTTTAATCCCTTAATCTCCTTCCCACAGCGCAGAATAGCAAACCGGACGCGTGTCTTAGTTGACCTTCCTGCCTTTGCATCCTTTCCTCCTCATATCCGCAATACCACGGGGGGGGGGGGGAGGGGGGGGGGGAATCCGGGTCTTTTCAATATATAGCGGAATGCTGCAGGCAGTCCCAATAACGAACTCCATTTCTTTCCACAGCAACGAGCTAAGGCTTATCGCGAGTGCTCAGGGCGCGTCACGAGCTCAAGGGCATTCTGGACTAAACAGAATGCTGATTGGGCGAGTTGGTGATTCATGTTACTTAAAAATACAAGCGCGTAACTTCAACAGGGATTACGAGAAGACAAATACTTGTCCTTGTCTACATGAAGTCCTTGTTTAGTTACGCATCTGGACTAAGGGTGGCATTTCCTAGCTGTGTTCCCAAACTAAAGAGTTTACCTTCTCTCTACAGTCCTACATGCCGTTGGTCAGGGTTGGTCTTACCCTGCACTACAAGCGGGGAAAGCCATTTTCGAACAAAAATATGGTAAGAGAAAAATTCACGTTCTGGTTGGAAACGACTAAAGTTAAATCCGTTTCAGCAGGGCCAGAATTTTCTACAACATAATATAAGAAACGCTACGTGAAGCTCGAAAAGTGCTCGCGAGTCCAATAATGCATAGCAGCAGATAGAACCTTTTCTTGAGCGGCAGTCTATTCGTCGATCATCTGAAAGGAGAGAAGAGCTGGCCAATGCGGAGCGTTCGAAAGCCGAAGAGCGTATGTGCAAATCGGCATCGAAGGGGGGGCCTCGTAGAAAAGTTCGCGGAGAATGCTTCGAGAATATGCAGATCCTGCTGCGGTCCCTCCTCCTAATGGGCGTTCCCGAAGAAGTGCTTAAGCCCCTCTGTACTACAGGAGTAGTATATCTGACAGTGCAAAGTTTTCTCTTTTATGTTCGCTCGCATAACTGAAGGACGCGATCTAGAGTAAAGTTCGGGGGAGTAATCGACCAAGTGCACTTACTTGTACAGTTGAACTGCGAAACAGATACTTACCGGTGTCTTTTTGTGTAGCAATGGCGTGAAGCGGCGCGCTCTGTATCAATTATCGATCAAACAACTGTCTGCAAGTCAGTATGCGTTGAATTTCCGAACTTCCTGCTCTTTAAGCTTAGCCAAGCGACAAAAATACAAAAAGCGGTATAACTGCTGCATACTTTCCTCGATCTGCAACAAACCTTCAGTGCTGCTCAATGCCACCAAGTAATCTATAGATTCTGACTTATTCACGTCGCATTTCACCGACTATACGTTAGAAGTCAGCCTGGACTTTTTTGTACAGCTTCTGTGGGGATAGTAGACGGTGTGACCCACCAGCACAGTTTTTGGAGCCCGGAAGCAGCGGTAAGCGGCGTAGCCAGAAATTCTTTCCAGGCAGTGGAGGGGGGGGGGGGGGGTGTAACCACTCTTTATGTATGTTTGTGCATGCGTTTGTATGTGTACGTGTATACATCATCATCATAATCATCATCAGCCTGACTACGCCCACTGCAGGGCAAAGGCCTCTCCCATGTTCCACCAATCAACCCGGTCCTGTGCTTTCTGCTGCCACGTTATACCTGCAAACTTCTTAATCTCATTTGCCCACCTAATTTTCTGTCTCCCCCCTCACTAGTTTGCCTTCTCTTGGAATACAGTCAGTTACCCTTAATGACCAGCGGCTATCCTGCCGATATGCTACGTGCCCGGCCCATGTCCATTTCTTCTTCTTGATTTCAACTATGATATGCTTAACCCCCCTTTGTTCCCTGACCCACTCTGCTCTCTTCCTGTCTCTTAAAGTTCCACCTATCATTTTCCTTTCTATCGCTCGCTCCTTCGTCCTCAATTTAAGTTGAACCCTTTTTGTAAGCCTCCAGGTTTCTGCTCCATAGGTAAGTACCGGTAAGATGCAGCTGTTGTATACCTTCCTCTTGAGGGATAGTGGTAGACTACCATTCATGATTTGAGAATGCTTGCCGTGTATACATACACATGCAAAATTGAAATTTTTCGGGAGGTAGGGGGGGAGGGTTGAATTTTTTCCTGGCTGCGCCAGTGGTAGTCAGTGATGCATCATAACTATATGAGAGAAGCCAGCGACAAGGTCGTTAGTAGTTTCGGTAAAGCGTGTGAAAAACTTCTCTTCGCAGTCATTGACCTATCAATTCCTATGAGTCGCACACATCTGCGAAAAATACTCCTTGCACAATTTGCCTGGTGTGGGCATGAGTGCAGGTTATTTCAGCAGCTTTCATGTAGCGCAAGACGACGCACGGACATGAGAAGGCACATATCGACACCCCACAGCGCTGATAACGTTCGCCAGTTATCACCGACTACGACTAAAATACCTGGCTGTATAAAAAGAGCCATAGTTTGCTGCACTTAACCCACACTATAATTAGAGAGCGTTCGATTGAGGTGGCTTCATTTGCTCATTCAAGGCACCTTAGGGCGGAAGGGTAGATAGGAATGTTGCTATCTCGCGCCTCTTCAGGCATGCCTAATAGAAAGGAAAGAAAGAATTGCGTGGGGCCAAGGTGAAATTAAAAGAGGGTCCCCCAATACAACAGTGTGATGCTCTAGAAAGTCACAATACGTGTTCAGGAACGACTCAGACGTGTTCAAAACGTGTTTGGAGCGTTCAGGAAGCCGACACACACAGGGAGATACTTGCATTTTGATTCCATGCAACCCGCTTCTCACAAAAGGGCAGTGAGAAATCTGCGAAAGAGAAAAAAAGACTACGCAGCCGACGTACGCTTGGTGCGTCAGGAATTGCCAGCCCGTAGCTATCCCAATTCCTTCTTGAACTCTGTCGAACGACAAATGGCACGTCCGAAATTGCCCTGTGCTGCCTCTGGTCCAAAGCGAGCGGGGATAGCGTATATCTCTTCCATAAGCGAAGCTCTAAGCCGTGTTCTGCGTTCCAACAGCGTCCAAGTGGCACGTGCTTCAGACCAGAAACTTCGACAATCACTCGTCAATGTGAAGGAGAGATTACGCTAAGAGAAGTTCATCTTTGTAACAATGTCCCTCGCATACACATCTCTAACGGTGCACCTTCTTCGTATTAGGTTCCTACCTTGAGGTATAAGCTGTTGTCGGTGTATAGTACGTACACACAAAGCCCGCATAAATATTAAGCTCTTGCCTCTCAGTATCATAATTTCGTGAGATTTCACTTTGCACGAGATGCAAGTAAAGCGCTTGATTCAGTTAAACTAAAACCATTGCGAAAGATATGGTTGGTTGGTAACAACTTTATTGCCAGTCCTGCAGAGCTTTAGCCAACCGGGCCTTAGGTCCCCCCACGTGGGGACGTCGAAGCCTTGCCTCACCGCCAAAGTTGGTCGCCGAGGCTGGGGCGGCGCGAGGCAGCGGCACATCGCGGCGGAAGAGTTGCTAATAATGCACAAGTCTGTTACACTTCTACCGATCACTGTTATTGTTCTCATCGTTGTTGCCGTCATTGTTGCTGTCAACCTCTTTCTTGTTTCAGGACCTAATTACTTCGAGCGTCGAGTACGCCATTTCCTGCATTTGTTAAGGTTTGTACACTATCTGTAAGTTATATAGCAATCTGAATCTATAATAAGCTGACCCTGAACCATAGCGCGATACTAATGATGGCTAAATTGTCAATACCCACCTTTTTATTGTCAATACCTACCTTTTCAGTATGAGAGCGACGATCGAGTAGAGAACAAACGCAATTTACTCAAGTCGTTTAAGTTTCATGCCGGTATGAAAGACGGGCAAACAAGAAAAGTAATGCACGCACTAGGTGAGCGCTAACACGGCAAGTAAGCATTTGACAAAGACAGCATTGAACAACACCTAACCTCCTTTCAAGCGTCTACTAAACCTCTTTTCCTGAATCAACAAAGTCCTATCACGTTTCAATAAAACATTCGGTTCTATTCGATTGGGCAACATTATTTTTTCTATACTGTATTGTGCCGAGTGAAAGTAGCTAAATAAATAATGGGTACCTTTTGTCATGAGACCTCTTTGTATAGTCTAGCAAACGTACAAGGCACTGACAACTTTTTCAGTAGGCGGGTCTTTTTTTTCTGTTTTTGCTTCGTTCTTTTTGCCATGACGAAAAGACCTGCTGGCTTTGTCACACGCAGACTTAAAAGGTAATGGGAGGTAGATAGATGTAACAGGAAAAGGAACACACTTTCGGGATATTGTTCCATTCCGTGTAGCGGTCTTCCTGTATAATTTCCTTCTTTCATTGTATTCGCACAAAACACCGAACCACGGAATTTATCTTCCAGTTGCCACTAACATAGCTTCAGTTTGGCCAATGAAAGAGCGCGTCTGCTTGCGTTATGTAATGTTTTAACCCGACGGGATGAAGTATTTAAAAAGTCTGGTGTTTCTGCTCGTCGAACCTACGATTCGTTTATACAATGTATTATAAAAGGTGTTTTTTTAAACAATACAGATTTTTTTACAAAAACTCTATCACAGTCACGCTCCAGTTGTTTTCGCACACGTGCTCTATGTCGAGGCGGTAATACTTTGCCTTAAACTAAAATGACAATGATGGGAGCTAATTAACAGAAAGCCATAAATTATCTTTTTAATTATTGAATTGAAAGCAGTTGTTTATACTATACAGTTGTGCGCGCCAATTTATGGCATACCCATTTTTTAGAAATCACGAAAGTTGCATGAAATTTATTTCACAGTAAGGATGGTTTCTGTATGTTTTCAGGAAGAACGTTTGCTTCAGAAAATGACACTCCGCTACGGGGGCTCTCCAAGACAATAATAATTGTTACTGTAATAATTAGCCGCACATTGATGATCATGATGATGATCAGTTGGTTGGACTGGACTCTAGTTACTCGTGAAAAAAGGCTCGAGTTTTTCGGGTATCCACGAAGCGTACGTACTGCATTGAACGTATAGATAATCTGCAAAACAAGAACGGCGCTGCAGTCAACTTTTTCAACCACTTCAAACTTTGTGCTAGAATAATCGCCGGTGCTGTGACAAACTACCAGCAAAAGAAAGTATCATAATCATGCTAACGTGCTGAAACGAAG